>FIZT01006676.1:0-10368 GCA_900065295.1 Paracoccus marginatus
TATGCAAATTAAAAAACAAAATCTATGAATTTTTCATATTTTTCAATTTTTCGGCCAAAGTAAGGATCCTACTAAAAAAATGTATGGAACCAAAGTTGTAGAAAAATGAATTTACTTCCAGCAATAAGCAGTCAAATTTTTTCTAGGATGCATATTTTGGCCAGTATTTGCAAAAAACCATTGAAAGTATAATGTAGGTCAAAAAATCTAAGAATTTTTCATATTTTTTTATTTTACAGCCAAAATAAGCATTCTACGAAAAAAATGTATAGAACTAAAGTTGTAGGAAATTAAATTTTCTTTCAGCAGTAGGTGATCAAATTTTCTCTATGACGCATAGTTCGGCCAGTATTTGCAAAAAACCATTAATAGTGTGATGTAGGTCAGAAAATCTAAGAATTTTCCTTATTCTTTGATTTTACAGCCAAACTATGCATCCTACAAAAAAATGTATACAGGACTAAAGTTGTAGAGAATTGAATTTCCTTTCGGCAGTTGGCAGTTAGATTTTCTCTAGGACGCATAGTTAGGCCATTATTTGCAAAAAACAGTTTTTGATATTTTGTATGATTTTTCATTCTTTAATATCTCTGCTTCTATGGTACCAAATTTAACCAAAAACTATACACCTGTGCACCTAGTCATGTAGAAGCCAATGTAAAAATTTCAACTGAATTGGTCAAAGTTTACTCGAGTTATCGCGTCACCAAAAAATGGGGGGGGGGGGATAAATAAAGGTAGTCCACTATTTATTTTTCCTTTTCAATGGTAAACAGTACCATGTACTGTATGGTATGAGTACCTATTAGGTATTAGGTACCTAGCTATTTATCATTTTGCATATGCTTAATTATCAAAATGGTAGGTACATATATCTCGTCGCGTTCCTTGGAGCATGACGCCATGAACGCCGAGATACTCTCAGATCTCGTACCCTATCTCTATACTACATACATATGTACGTATTTTATACGTTCAGGTATGTACTATGCAGTATTGCGAGTACGTATAGGTATAGGTGTAGGTATATAAGACGTAATTTTGTTCGCTCTAATTAACGTCCCATCGGTAGGCTGTAGGCTTCATATCGTGTGTCTGTGTACAGGTATGTAAAGTTAGTGGTAAATATCGTATTTTATGCGTTAAAGAATAAGCACGAGCCCAACGCGACGCGACGTCTTTCCATTTCCAATTAACACGAATGCGCGTATCTCAATACAACTTGTACGTACGTTCGTACCTACATATGTATTTAATGTAGGCAGAGCGGAGGTATAAGGTACATAAGTATTTACAATTCACAAAGAGCATTTTTTCCCCAAAAGCAGGTACACTTTGGGGACCTCCTGCTCTCCTCCTCTTGCACGTAGGTGACTCGAATTTTTTCGGTACCCCCCCCCCCTCAAAGTAAACTATCTCACCGAATTTGGTCAAAATCCAAGATACTTAATCTATGTTTTTATTTTTATTCCCACCTAATAGGTATATACCTACTTATAAGTAGGTAGTAGTATTGTACGTAGGTAGGTCTAGGTATACTAGGTACCTAACCGTGTGTGCGGACGCGGATGTTTGTTTATTTTGTTTCGTGAACTACGTCTACGTTGGCGTTGTTACGTTGTTGTACGTCTACGTAGCTATTTTCTCTTCTCTTTTCTGCTCTGCTCGGCTTTATTCTTTTTTATTTCATTTTATTTTATTTTACAGTTGGTTTCGTATTTGTATAGTTACTTACTTATTTGTATGGTAGCGAACCAATCTATCAACATTCAACACTATGGTACCTACTACGGTTAATTTACCTACGTAGCTCTGTGCCATCGCCATCTCCACGCACTTTCTCTATTACGACGAGTACACGTAGAGTGCGTCCATCTCGTCGTCTATCATCTATCTACCCGTTTATCTGCCTACTGTATCCACTACCGTAGCTACGTTATAGATGTATGTAGGTACAGTTGAACCTCGATTATTTGACGCCAAAAAATATTTCCCTATTATTTGATATCTCGATTATTTGACGATTTTTCGTATTATTTGACACAAAAAATCACGTATGTACCCTCAAATGTTACTTTTTTGATGCAACATTGATGAAATTTGAACATGATTCATTTGAAGAGAGGCAAAACTGCATTTGTGACTGTTCAATACAGTACAAGTGCAATAATATGTTACGTATCACTTTAAGCCTTCCAAAAAAAAAAAATAAAACGGCGTTAACAACGTTCATTTTCCATGTACAAAAAATTCTCTGTATTATTTGACATTTCAGTTATTTGACGGATCTCATTCCCCAATTGCATCAAATAATCGAGGTTCGACTGTATGTACGTACATATCAGCGCAGCGCGGCGGCGTGTGCACTCTTAATACATGTAGGTAGGTATGTATAATGTGAACTTTTGTACTTGTACGTAACGTATTATTCCTTCGTCACCATCACCTTCACCTTTACCTTCACCATCACCATCAGCATCGCCACTGCTGCATGCTGTATGGTGCAGCTCACGAAATTTTTTTGCAACCTGCTCGCCTGCCGCTCTTTTTAGCTGTAAGACGAGATGCCATTCTACTCGCATATACAATTATTATTCTAATCTACCTGTAGGCATAATAAAACGTTTAAAACGATATAAAAAATGAAAACTAGGTACGTTTTGTATTCATTTTCTCTCCCCATTTCTATGCATTTACTCTCTTTTGAAATTTGATTTTTTTTTTAAATAGAGCATACAATAGTACGATAGATAGATAGGTAGGTAGGTAGGTACTGGGTATCTACTAAAACGCACCGATTTTGACTTTTTGAATTTTTTTTTTTTTTGGAATGTGGGAGGGAGAGAGAAAAAAGTGTCCAAATAACGTCGAAATGACGTAGTAAAAATTTTTTTGTCTCATTTTTCTGTGCAATTGCGATCTTATTGTTTGTAGCCCTAGAAGGGTAAAAAAAAAAACAATTTTCAGGGTTTTAAATAAGATTACGTACATAATTATGTACTTGTACTATGCGTGCCAATATTAGCGGCGCTGCGCTGCAGTGACATATTCCACGTATTGACAACGGGTACCACCCTACCTATAGTACCTGCCTACGTAGACGTAATGTTTTGTGTTACTTAGTGTGAATAGGTGTACCTACTGTCACTGTATAGTGATGTTGATTTTTGAAGATGAAAAGACGGACGCGAACAGGTGAAATGGCGCGGCGCGGCATGGGATCGGCAGTGCTATAAGTAGGTACCTACAATATCTACGGTTGATATTGTCATCACTTTCGCCAACCGTATCCATCTACTTAATTTGACGTGAACCGATCTGCTGCTACTGCTACGTGTATTGTTATTAGGCGTATTTTATGTTTTTATTCGACATCGCGGAAAAAAGTTGTGTTTCCTATTTACCTAACATACATAGGTATGTAGGTAGTTACCAATTACCATAGTCAATTCGCGCAGGCACAGCAGCTGAGTTGTAAAAATTACGAACGATGAGTAGACGAATACGGCGATGGCGATAGAATTTTGTAAGGTCGGATCGAATGGAATCAAATCGTGTCATTGGTACGTAGTAGGTGCTTGCACTTATTCGTGCCACGTCCTCAATTTCGTACGACTCGTTTTCAAGTTTATTGGGTACCTATTAAAATGACGTTATCGACGCCGCACCGTGCCAGCGCCTTTCCATTTCCTTTTTCTTTCCATTTTTTTGTTAATACTTAGGTATCTTTCCTTTCTTAATTTCGCTAATTACCCATTCGCAGTCGTTTATTTTCATGCAGGTACTTAGGTAAGACGATCACGCGGTCTACGACTGCGTAGTCTGTACGCAATAACGCGCATGTGTCTTCTTCCACGGTTGTTTATTTTTTTATGTTTGTACAGTAGGTATGTGTGTACCTAGGTAATAGGTATACTTTTTTTTCGTGCTCCGATGCCTAATTACAACGTGAGTGAGTGAGTGAGTGAGTAGGTAGGTAGGTAGGTAGGTAGGTAGGTAGGTGGGTGGGTACGTATTGGGTAGTAGGTAGGTAAATTCACCAGGTACTACGCACCTACTACCAACTAGCTAGTAGCTACCTGTTGCGTATATTATGTGTATTACCTACCTAATCGTACGGTATTTCAATTGTCGGTGTCTCCCGCCCGTTTGTATTTTGAATCCGAGTAAGAACGATGATGAATTGACACCTACCTTCCTACTTTACTTACAATTAGAGATACTGCGTACTTACCATAGAATACGGACCTACTAGGTACCTATAAGCACATCGAGAAAGCTGATGCCACCTACTTTGTTTCGTTTGTTTTTTTTCTTTTACCGTTGCAGATTAGATCGGGGGTAAATCAACCTACTAGAGCATTTATAGTTCAACAGAAAAGCGCTCTGTCGCCGGTACAACAAACTCATATTCTTGATGATGTGCAGAAAAACCAACGCGTCCATTATCATCAGCCTTTACACGGCGGCGGTGGTGCATTCGCCTCCCCGTCTTCCTCCTCGTCGACGTCCATTTTTCAAAACGCCAACGATGGTAACGGTGCGGGATTTTCTTCTGGCGCGACAACGAGTAACCAGCACGCTCACGCCTTTGAATCGGCGCCGGTTAAATCCAACGAATACGTGGATTTGAACGGGGCATTATCGGCGCCTGCCTTACAGACGGTGGTGCTGTCGCCTCAGCAGTCATTGCCGACATCGCCCAGCTTTGTTCACGAATACGTTTCGCAGGCCTCCGCCTCCGCCACTGCCACCGCAACCGGCCGTCAGCAGAGCGTCGCTTCCGTCCCTTCCATTTCTTCGTCATCATCATCATCTACGTCTAGTCACCACCGAATACCGTTTGCAACCGCCTCAGCTTCAGGCTCTGCCGCCAACCAAGGTGGTCGACAATCGTCGTCACCTGTGGATGGGCGAAATTTCTTCATCAAGAACAGCGTGACCACTGCTACGGCCTCTGGCGGTAGCTACGGAGGAGTTGCTGCTAACGCCGTCGACGTACAAAGCTACAATGACGGCAGTGGTCCATTCCGATACACGGCTTCAGCAGTGCCTTACTCCGCTATTGGAGCCAAACCTCAAGTAATCGGTTCGTATACGTTGCCTGGCGTCCGTTCCAGCGGAGAACAATATCCGAAATACGAGTTTGCCGCCGCTACCGGCACCCCTACCGCTTCCGCTTCCGTTTCAACTTCTTCATCGACAACTACGGCGCCTAAAACGTATCACCGTACCAAGGAAACGAGCGGTATATTTTCACCGTTGATCGAAAAAGCCCAGCAAAAATACCGTTTGAATAAGGATGCAAACACCGCCGTGCTGGCGCCCTCATCGTCTTCCGATAAATTTGTCAAAGAGGTGTACCTTAAGACGAATCCGGAAATCCTTATCGCCAAGGATAGACAAAAGTTTTTTCAACAGCTACTGGAAGGCGGTAAAAGCGCCGCCACCGCCGCAGCCATACTAAATCACGATAGCGACAACGACGACGACGTCGTCGGCAATGGCGACAGTCGCAGTCATTTTCAGCACGCCAGCGCCAGCACCAATGCTGGAGGTGGTGGTGGTGGCGGCGGCGACGACAATGACGACGCCGACGACAGTTATGGCAACGACAGCGATCAAACGGTAGCCCAGAACAATTTCGGCAACATGCGAAATCAATTTGAAAAAGAATTTTTGCGGCAGTTGAAACTGAGTATTGCTACAGGCAAAGGTGGTGGTGGTGGTAGCGGCGACGCGATTTCGCAAGTCGGTGCTTTTCTAACTGCAGCCAATTCTTCGAGTGACGGCGCCGTCGGCGCAGTGTCCGAATTTAGTTTACCAAACGGCCAGAAAGTGCAAATATCAAAGGACTATAATCGTCTGTTGTTGGGTGACGTGGAGTCAAGTGGCCGTGGCGACCAACAGGGCAGCTCGAATAACAAAATCAAAGCGATCGTGGTGAAACAGTTGCCTTCGACGGCGACCAACGTGCAAAAAAGCAACATTTTGGAGGAACTGACGAAAGGCGTAGTGCCGCCGGGCGCCGAATTCGAGGTGATTAAACGTAACAAGGACGGCGCCCTCGAAGAAGTAAGCAAACTACCGCAAAATATTCCTCAGAAAAAAGTTACGTTTGTAATTTTGGAGGAACAAGCGGACGGCACGGTCAAAGTTCAGGGGGTCAGAGGTAGTGAAAAAGAAGCTTTGAAGGAATCGGGCGAAGAAGTCGACACTATAATTAGGAAAATTAAAGAAGGCGAATTGAAACTGCCACCGTCAACTCGACTTTCACCCAAACAGCACTCTTCGTCGCCATCCTCCTCCTCCTCCTCGACATCGCCTTCGGTGAAAAACCACTCGGGCAAACATCACGGAGATCAGTACGAAATCAAATCAAAACGTAAACCGATTATAAACAATGGCGGTGCTGGTGGAAGTGGTAGCGGTACCGAAGAAGACAGCGGCGGCGCTTTAAAAGCGCACCAGCGTCGTAAAGAACAACAGCATCAACATCAGCGGCCCAGTGGCGGTGGTGACGGCGATGGATTTGGATTCGGACCCGGATCCGATAAGCATTTCGTACCGACGCCCATTGTGCAAACTTACACAACGCCGGAAAGTTTTAAATCAGACACGTACGCCACAGCTACGGAGGATGCAACTTCCTACCAGTCTTACCAGTCGTCTCCCAGTACGTTCTATAATGTCGACGACAAATACGCATTTACAAACTACAGAGTTGCTTCTACGCCAACATCTTCTGACGTAGATGTGGATGCGGATGCGGATGTGAATAGCGATAGCGACGGCACAGCTGCTTCCTCCATTCTAAATCATTTGATCGGTGGCAGTGGTGGCGGCAGCAGCCCATTTTGGAATCGCGCAAATGGAAATTCTGCCTCATCAGAATCGTCAGCCGCGTCTAAAACGGCCACTTTGGCCGACAACCTGGGATTATTCCATCTCAATAGCAGCGGTTACATCGCCTCGCTATTTTCAGCTCTGAAAACGCATCCGCATTCGTCGTCGTCACCGGCGCAACTTCCATCCGCGCCGGCGGTTGCCTCGAACAGTATTTTACAATTACCGTTTTTACCAACTACATTGGGCCATCGAACTGTTCAGCAGACCGACGAACGAGATGAAAACTCTACCCTCGTCAGCGGCGATAGTACTACATCGCCCTCGTCGGCATACGGGTATGGAAACGATTACGAAATGGCCGCCAAGGTTTCCAATGCCAATAAACGGGAAAAGGATAATAGTAGCGGTGGCAGCGGCAACTTTCATCATAAGAAAAGGGACAGGAATGGGGTAAGAAAAAGTGGCGCGAAAAGACCACCGAACAAAGAAACCAGGAAAGATAACGATGAAGAAGAATCCAATGTTGAAGCGGAAACAAAAGGCAGCGATGATGCGGCCACCGCCTCCGCATCCAATCAAAATTCCACATTGAGCGACGTACTGAAAAAAGAAGGATTTTACGCCATGGCTCGGTTTCTTCGACAAAGCGGATTAGATAGTATCCTCAACGACACAGGTTGGTTATCTACCTATTCGTTACATCTCCTACTCCTAAGACGACGAATATAAGTACCTACGAGTACCTCCCTCCGCATACCTAATAGGTATGTAGATGTACGGAGGTAAGTACTATTGTACGTATCACATAGATATTATTATGTATCTACAATTACATACATCATACCTACCTTCGTATTAAGCTTGGATTTTGTCCAAATTACCAGGTGGTTGAAAAGTTGCAGATGGCAATATTCTGGTAGGTAAATAATTGAAAGACTTTCACGAGGTGAAAGGGTCATTAAATTATTTTAAAATGGTCGAATAAAAAAAACTAATGAATATAATGATGGATTCGTGTTCAGCAGGTCAAAGTAGGTACTCTCGTTTAGACTAAGAACTGATAAAGACATAAGTATTTCAATTGTCGTCTCGCTCAATGTTGAAAAAATTAATTTTTCAGCCAGGAAAAATTGAATTTCGGGGGAAAAAAATTAAAAAGGGCAAAAATTGAAAGTTATCAAATTGAAACAAAGCAATCGCTCGGAAGGAGTATGGTAAATCGAGGTAGTTTGACCTGCTAAACTCGAATCCGCGATTAATTTTCTTTTTTGACCATTAATAATCAGAATATCGCCATCCGCAACTGTTCGACGTCCTGATGATGGTAATTGGTAGTCGTGAGTTTCGATTTAAGAAGGATATGGCGATTGTTCTGGAAGATACAGAAACTCAAATTGCATCTTTTAGATGCTAAATGGGCTTTCTTACGCCGCGCCATTTTGACTGGTCAAGAACCGCAAAAGGAGCGTTTTTCCAAAACCTACTCCCCTCACACTGCGCATAGAAAATAGTGTAGGTACTTGCATTGTTATTATAGTACCTACGTATAATTATGCACCTACGATTTGCAGGTCCGTTTACACTGTTCATACCGACAGACAAAGCATTCAGAACGTTACTTATCCAGCTAGGTGGACCAGATAAAGCGGAAGAGAAGTTTAAAGAAAATCCAAGATTGTTGAGTGGGGTATGTGCGTGAGATCTCTTACAATACCTGCTTACATTAGGCAATGCCATAGTACGAGTATTTAGGTTCAATCGCTCGCTGCTCGCTCTTAGTTTTACCTTCATTTTCATGCGAGTGTACCTACCATAGTTATTGTCTATACGAGCTCTATCAAATGTCCTTTGTAAGTACGTACCTATATTGTATGCTCTCATCTCTCAGCTTAGTTAATACGAGTGGGTATCTTCAGACTAGTGCAATGTGGCTACCACTGGATGTAGGCACGATACCGGTAATAAAGATACTAAAGATACAAGTATGTATGTATCAATAGTTGTTGACAGGCAAATTCGCACCCTTTTGTATAAGCGGTCAACCCGCACCGTGGCTCTAGCGTTCCCCACCGCGTTGCGCATTTATCAACAGAACAGCTTCTAAGACTGTTGCCGCCATTGTCTTCTACCTAAATCACCGAGATATACACCAAAAAATTGATATTTACGTACTATTTTTAATCGACTTTTGGAAAGTGTATAAGCGGCAAACTCACGCCCCTCCCAATCCCCCCTTAGAAGGGTGTTTCTCAAAACGTTACGAGTTTGCCAAAAAAAAGTTACGAGTTCGAGGTTAAATAAAACTATGTAAGGGTGCGTGTGTGTGGTGATTTAGTTAGAAGACAATGGCGGCAACAGTCTTAGAAGCTGTTGGTAAATGCGCAACGTGGTGCGGGTTCGCCGCTTACCTATACAAAAGGTTGCGAGTTTGCCTGCCAACAACTATTGATACATACATACACAATACACATACAAATATAATAGTAGGTACTTACAACTTAAAAATTAACACGTAACACAAAAAACAAACAAACAAACGATAAATAATTCAAAATAATACATATTAGAATATTAATAGTAGGTACACATATAATATTTCGCTTTATTCGATATCGCCTATTAAGGATTAGAAACAGTAATGTAGGTATAGGTAGGTAGAGGTACTAAATGGGTTTGTCATTGTCTATGTAGTTAGTAGTTACACATACCTATTACATACACATAGTACGGTAGTACGTAGATGTACGAGTAATATCTCTCGTACCTATATAAAGTGAACGCGATTGTATTAATTAGATTAGATTAGATTTGATTGAAAACTTGATAGATGGCTGAAATTTAAATTCACCCTCCTCGTAGATAGGTATACAAAAATAATTTACTAACACACAATACATATACTTACACACATATATCTATTACCCGGGCGCCCGCCACACGAAATGTACGTAATACGACGTATACGTCTTACAATAGGTACAATCGATGCATATGAAGGATTCACGGAGAGAACCAGGTCAAGCCCAAAATTTTTTCAACTCGACATTTTCAACTTATTAGCTGGTTTTTCGCGTGGAACCGCTCCGTGGAGCCTTCGTATGCATTATGAAATACACAAAAATAATGTTATTTGTAGAAATGTACCTACGCGGTAATAATAGACAAGGTAATTTAATACATAGGTGGCAAATAATGTAACATAAATTATTAAAATGCCGCGAAAAAGAAATTTAAAAAAAAAAAAACAAAAAACACACACACTTACGCACAGTGAATTTTTTTTTTTTTTTTTTTTTACTAGGTACTAATCTTCTGTCTATTATTACTTTATAAAGAGACAGACAGCAAGAGGGCAGGAAAGAAGGAAGGAAGGAAGGAAGGAAAGAACAAAAGATAGAAAAAACAAGAAAAAAAACAGATACTTAATGGTAAAGTAAAATATAAATACGCATGTGTATTAGGGTGGTCTTAAAAAAGTGACTTTTAAAATTTTCATGGGACCCCCCCCCCCCCAGATTG
>FIZT01006705.1:0-13122 GCA_900065295.1 Paracoccus marginatus
AAGCCATGTAACGCGTCAGTAACGCGTAACATATCACGTGACTTTGGAGCCGAATTTTACTTTACTTTACCTCAATTTCTCAGTTATGTTAAATTATTTCTTCAGTATATTTGATCATTTTCACGTGAGCAGCGAGCCAAAGGACCTAACCTGACAATTTTTTGAAATTTTGAATATATTTTTTCTCAACATGGCTCGTTAATTAATATTATTTTATAAGCACTCGCTGCTATAACTTCCTGTAGAACACAATGCAATAATGCAAACAACATCGAATGAATAATGCGATTAAGAGAAACAATCAAGAGTTATTTCAAATGATCAACGCAACCAATTATTTTATATTTTTATTCGTAAGCATTTTGACTTTACATTCACACTACAGGTTAAAAACTACAACAACACAGTTCAAAAATGCAGTATGAAATATAAAATTAGTGTTTCAAGAGAGAGAGAGAGAGAGAGAGAGAGAGAGAAAGAAAGAGATAGAGGGGATCGAGGAGAAAGATAGTATAATGAGAATGCAATGAATTTACTAAAATAAAAATGAAGTGTGTACCACTGAAAAAGAAAGAAAAAAAAACTACTCTAAATAATATACGGTACGATATTAAAAATAAAATAAAGGTTTCTATACAGAGGCTGTATCTCTGCTTAGCTTAAAAATTAAATACTAAACATATATCATATTAATAAAAAGATAAAAATGATATAAAAAAATCTTACCACATAATTACTAATATTTTTCTGTATCATTTATTTATAATATGTATATCATTAGGCACAATAATTTGGAAAATTCATTTCAATTTATTCTATTACGAGACTGAAGACAGTTGAAAAAAAAAATTAAAAGGAGAGAGATAAGAGACAAGAAACACACACAACATGAAAGCGCGAATGAAATGAATTTTTTTTGGCAGTAACTTAAACAATAAAAATATCGCTTCAACTATTGTTTAATCCTATTAGAGAGCACATTTGAAAAAATTTCTAGCGAATAAAAAATTCATCTCGATCGTACAAAATCTGGTAAATTATTTTACAACAGAATTTCCCTCAAATTATTCGAAAAAAAAAGAAGGCAAAAATTAAAGCTACTCGAAAAAAAAAGAAAGAAACGAAACGAGAGAAACCAATCACCACGAATATAAATGACTTCACACACACACACATACATACATACACAAAAAAAACTTCTCCAAGCGTTCTCTTTCGGTTTAAAATGCATAGGGATAACACCTCTCGAGCAAAGTTTTCACTCTTGAAAAACGCCGCACGCCGCACATTACACAAATAGGTTAATTTAAATCGAAGAGAGTACATAAATTTACAAAATAACACTATGTATACAAAAAAATAAATCAACAAAACTCGACGCGGCTTTACAGCGGCCAACTGACAAGCTTTTTTTTTCAGCATTGCACACACGTTCACTCGTCCCAACCATGGTCGTAGTAAAAATCGCGTTCCAGCACGAAATTCGCTCCTCCCTTCGCCCGAATGAAATTTCCCCCTCGATAAATTTTTTTCTTCTCGACCATTTTTCCTCCGTTCTTTTTTTTTTAACGCTAACCTAACGGCTAAGTCTTATGTAATAGCGAAGCCTGAAAAATTCCCGCATTGTCCCATCGTTTATAGTATAGTATTTACATCACAATTCGACGTACACCCCTCGTATTCGATTTCGTCGCGAAAAAAAAGAAACATTAATACCGACAAGTCTGCCTGGTAAATCAACTTGAAAATATACGTTATCAGTATCGTCCAGAACTCACACGTTAACATTTTGGTATAGATACACGGTTTATTCGTCTATACACGTACACACGCTCGTAATAATAAATTGAATAAAAATTCCATTTAAAAAATTCATCTCGTAGAAATGTATAAATTTGGAAAAAAATTATCAAAATTCCTATGTAAGTACTTTGGTAAAATTGATTTAAAAAATAATAATAATAATAATAATAGTAGCAGTAGTACGGAATGAACAAACAAACTTCAACGCCCTATCCTTGGGTTTTTTTCCTTTCGTTAATCGAGTAAACAATCTCATCTCCTCTCCTCCCCTTCCAACTTTCTTATACGCATGTTTTCTTTCGTATCAAAATCTACACGAGAGAATAGCTTTCGCAGTAATTTTCGGAAAACTTCGATTTTGATACCAAAGAAGACATGATATTATACATTTTTTTTTTTTTTTTGAACAAAACTACAGAAAAAAAAAACCTAAACACTTATACAAAAAACGACAGAGAGGAATAGAATAAATTCACTTCAACATGGAAAAAAAAACGACGATGATGATAACGGGGAAAGTTACAAATAATAAATTAATACACACTAATACATACGTAAATATGATGGTCGAAGTGTTTCAGTGTAGGAAATAGTAGTCGGTGACACACAGAGAGAGAGGATAGAAACGAAAACACAAATGAACACATGGATAAAATGCTAAATACAGAGAACGGGAGGGAGACAACACAAACGGACAATAAAAACCTATTGGTGGTGATGTTTTTTTTTTCTCAAAAAAAGAAAGAAAAAGAAATGAAGCTGGTAAAAGCAGAACATACGAGTAAGATACATTTATACGGTGGGTGAACGTAATAAAGGGAGAGGAAAAAATTTAAAACAAGGGATAAAATATATAATTTGCTGTCGTTCATTTTCTTTCCTTCTTCGTTTTTTTGTTTGTTTTTTTTGCATGTATTTTACTTAATAAAATAATTTTTAAAAAACCGTCTTTTTATAATAACTACATACTTTTTATTTAGTTTCTTCTTTATTCTCTTTCTCTTTTTCTTTACCTTTATCTTTATTCTCGTCGACGTCTTTTTCGCCTTCTTTATCTTTCTCCAGCTGTGAAAGAAAACACATTGGTTAGTTTCTGGCATATTTTCGAGACATGGACGTGTAGGATCTCATGGCCGGTACGAGTGGATTTGAGTGTAAGAATGACTAGTAGTTTACCTTATCTTTATCGTCGCCGATTTTGTCGCCTTCTTTTTCGGCGATTTTCTCTTCGTCCTTAGTTTTGGCTTCTTTTTCTTCGGCAACGGGTTTGGGAATATGAGCGTTCATATCTAACGTCTTGCAAATATCGTCCCAGTCGGCGAAACACCTGAAAACGAAAACGCAATGGTTAGTACATTTTTACTCTCAATGGAAGACTGCGGTGTGGTGAGCGAGTAGGTCATGTAGCCCTTCCATATGGTTTGGAATTTTGAAAAAAAAAATTACTAGGTATATCTAGGATTCAAGAAAAAAAAATCAGAGAAGTACTGATTTTATAAATTTGAGTTTTTAAACAAATTTGAAAAAAAAAAATTAAAATCGAAGAAAAATCTTGGAATTTGCAAAACTTCAGTTTCGTCAAAATTTTCAAATTTTTTCATTTTCAAAATTTTTCAATTTTTTTTTTTTTTTGATAATTATACTCACATACGTAGTTCTTGTTTGATTATTAAAAAAATGTTGAGCTTGCGAGAAGTTTTAAAAAAAAATTCTTAAAAAAATTGAAGTTTTTTGTTTAATTTCTCAAAAAATCGAAAGTTTTTTGTTTTTCAAAAAATCGAAATTGTATCAGTTTTGCAAAAATTAGTTTTTTTTTTGTTTCTCAAGAAATTGAAATTTTTTTGTTTTTCGAAAAATTTTTGGTTTTTATAAAACTTTATTTTTTTAAAGAAATTCAGCACATTTCTCATTTATAAGAAATTTTCATTATTTAAAAATTTTTCAATTTTTTAGAATTTCCAAAATTTGAAAAAAGTCAACACTTTCGCTCTTAGATTGAATGACTGAATTTCACTTTGTACGGGACTAAACGACCCCCCCCCCCAACCACCACACCAAGTTTTATTCTTTCAAATTATGCTTTACCTTTCTTTCATCCTATTCACGTGTCCGACCAAATTCGAGAAGTTTTCGTTCAAATAGTCTCGTAAAGGATATTCCACTTCTTTATCTACAAAGTAGACTTGAGCCAGTTGCGAAAAAGCCACAACATCGAGCTGAAAGAAGAACGAAAGAAAAAACAAGCGTGAAAAATCGTTTCTAATTTTTTTAACGTAAAACTACCTCCCAAGTTTTCGTATTAGAAGCGAGACGCAAAAAAAGAAGAACGGATCTTCGAGTATATAGTAGAAGCACGTTCTATCATCTTCTTCTTCACGTATTGCTTATAATAAATTAACGTATACATACAAAGGTCATATGTTGGTCGTTTAACAAATAGGTGGAGAGCATTGTTCGCCCAACTATCTTTCTCTCGTTCCTTCCTCTATTACGAAATAAAAATGACCGGCTTCTCAAAGCGATGTAAACTTGGTTAATACACGAGTCGAGTGTACGTACGTACGTAGAGTCGTCGGTACAACGAAAACAACGACAACAACAAACGAAATTTAATATCTCGTACGGTAAATGGAAGAAATTAAATAATACGAAACTGATAATGCCTCTATTTATAACGAGAGACGAGAACCCTGATGTTTTCATGTCTACGATTTTGTACCAAGCACAGCTCCATACCTACCTATGTACGTACAGAGAGGTACATTACACGTAAGAAACAGCTGTTATCATCGTAATCTCAACTTTTTCCCATCCAAAAACGAAAATTATTCATATAAAAATAGACCCATCCAATAATAATTAAAGAATTTCTATCGGTTACGTCAGTCAATTTGTTCGAATGATAACAACATAGAACATACATACAACAAGAGAATACACATAAATTTTTCTATCTTAATGTACTCGGTTCGTTTGTTATCATCTTCCTGTAAACTGCGAAAAGGTTCTTCGTCTGTACGTATACTAGTAATCAGTTACTAATTACTATAACGCGAGTTATCACCTAATTATCGCCTTTCTAAATTTAAGCGCGAGACAAAACTCCGAACTTCGTTGTAGGTATTTTGAAAAACGACCAATACAACTGTACAACCTGACTTTATGACTCTTCTGTCGAACTTACCACTGTGGGTTCATCACCGAAGAAATACGGTTTATCTCCCAACAAATCTGATAAAACTTTTAAATCATTTTTGCCAAATTCTTCGATCTCTTCGGGCGTATGAACTCCCATACCTTGAGCTCTAGCTTTCTTCAAACCCTGTACGTAGAGAGAAAGAAAGAAATGAAAAAAATTTCGTCATAAAATGCAAACACGAATGAATTCGTCGCGTCGTAATCGTGACAGTAAATAACAACATCTAGTATTATACTTACTCTGCGACTGAAGCGGAACTTGAAAACAATATTTAGAATAGCATTTGGAAAACGAGTGCCTAAAAATTGCTGTAAATTCATTTTATATCCGCGAATCATGTTATCGGTATTCTTGGCTTTCCAGTAATGTACAACCCTGTTAATTGATCGTAAACAGAAAAAAATAATAAAAGATTAGTTTTTTATTCATATATACGTACATATATGCACGAGTGTATTATAGAAAGCAATAACTACGCATAAAATAGGTATATAACGACGACGACGACAAAAGAACACAAATTAAAAATAATCACGATTTTATAATTGCAAAACTTGCGAACAGTTTACTGTTCTTGGTATTGTTTTTTTTCCTATTGCCATTGCATGGTGGTGGTGTAGTAATGAACGCACCCCGTGGCATGGAGATGGAGGAGAATCGAATTAAACTTTCCTACTTGGCCTTTATCTACCTCCGATAACTAGTAAGAGAACTCATTTGAGGTTCGAGCGCATAGAACCGTTATTGGAGGAACTCACGCAACTGTCGTCAACCTTTTCATACGCAAGTTTTCGAGGTTAGAGCCTCGTCTTTGATGGGGGAAAAACAACAGGTGATGAAATAGTCAAGATTGAAGAATCATTCGCCAAACGACTCCGTCAAATTTCAAAAATCGTTCGCGAACGATTTACACGAACATCATGAATCGTTCGTGAACGATTTGCTCGAACTCAGTGAGTCGTTCGCGAACGATTTGCTGGAGCTTAATGAATCATTCACGAACGATTCATTCCAATGCCACGAACCGTTCGCGAACGATTCGCCCAAACTCCGAGAGTCATTCACAAACGATTTGTTCAAGATTAATGAGTCACTCGCGACCGATTCATTCAAACTTGATGAGTCGTTCGCGAACGATTAACTCGAACTTGATGAGTCATTCGCGAACGATTTGCTCAAGATTAATGAGTCACTCGCGACCGATTCATTCAAACTTGATGAGTCGTTCGCGAACGATTAACTCGAACTTGATGAGTCATTCGCGAACGATTTGCTCAAGATTAATGAGTCACTCGCGACCGATTCATTCAAACTTGATGAGTCGTTCGCGAACAATTCACTCACACTTGATGAGTCGTTCGCGAACGATTTACTCAAACTTGATGAGTCATTCGCGAACGATTTGCTCAAGGTTAATGAGTCACTCGCGACCGATTCATTCAAACTTGATGAGTCGTTCGTGAACGATTTACTCAAACTTGATGAGTCATTCGCGAACGATTTGCTCAAGATTAATGAGCCATTCGTGAACGATTCATTTCAATATCATGAACCCTTCGCGAATGATTCGTTCGTAAACAATTAGCTCAAACTGAATGAGTCACTCAAGAGCAACTGGCTCGAACTCGATGGGATGATGACTCATTATTGTGAAAAAACTTAATCAAATTTAAAGAGCCGTTTGCGAACGATACTGTCAAATATTACGCGAACAATCAGCCCAAACTTTACTAAAAGTTCGAGAAAGTCTCGCAGAAACTGGACGAATCGTTTCATTTCAATTTTACGACACGTTCAATTTTGACGAATCAGTCGCGAGCGATTCGTATGCTAAATTTTCAATCCATCTTGAGGCAAACGAATTGCTCAACTTACACCTAAGGTTCGCAAATGATTCGCCAAAGACTCGTCGTACCACAAACAATAGCGATCATTTCTGGTATTGGTTCCCTCTCAAAAGAGTATGACGACCAAATATGATCAGTTCATCCATCACCCACTAAATAAAAAATGAAAAAAAAAAAAACACTTCAACATGTCAATTAAATTCGAAGACGCAACTTATATCAATTCCAGTTCTCCGCACCTAAACTCCTCCTCTTCGTTAACCTCTGGTAAAAGCATCGTTATTACGCATAATTACCACCACGAGTACGAACCCCAATTAATAAAAACCTGCGGGTCTCCGTTTACCGCCGCTCCACCGCTCCATATTACGTATATAAATTAATTCCAGCGATAATCGACGGCGACTGAACATCATATAGGCACAGCCGGAGCCACTACAGTCCAGTCTTCTCACACACACACACACTGTCAACAACGTAGCACTCACTCGTAGGTACGTACATGTAATCAAATCATCGCAATAACCAGGTACGTACATGTATAATTTTCCTTTCGCCGCACTCTTCGCACGACGACGGTCAGGAGGCGGCGCGGCAGCCAGCCTCGGAAAACTACCTCACCGGCAGCGTAGCGTCTTTCACCTCAACAACTGCAGGTAGTAGGTCTAGGTACATTAGAGGCGCATTCTGGACTCGCAGACCAAAAAAAAATGACACACGCAAGTCGCATAAATTGGCCCAAGCGAACGGTACGATTAAGCTAATTGTATAAGGCGAAGATGAGAGAGGGCAATATGGTCGTTTCGCATGACCAACACAGCACCCTATCGCGTGGCACCTGCTACTTGGCCTCACGTACGTTTTCCTCAAGAACTTACACTGCAGCTCCCTTCACTTCGCGTCAAGCTATACATATATAACTGCAAAGTATACACATTATATGCATTTGGTAGCAGCCAACGCTACGAAATGACTCACACACGCATATAATAATACACTTTTATACGTCCTCCCGCGCCACTATGGTCGCCGCACCGTCGCCAGCGTCGTTGCAATTACAACCCTTCGGATTTCAATTCTTCGACTACACGGTATAAGGTTGAAAACTACGTACGTACATACATCGGCGCAAATATTTACGTAACCGGGCAATATGGAAACCTTTATCGAAAAAATTCTCGGGTTTTTGCCCTTTCCTCTTCGATTTCTCCCGCGTCATCGCTATAGCTGCTATTTTCTTCTCGCCTGTACGTACGAATGTATAGTTTATAAACAGATTTATAAACACGAATTCATTACCAGCAGTACTAGAAGTCGTCGTGGTCGTTTACATTCGACATTAATTGAGACCCCCGGTATCGACGATAGCACACAGCCCAACCCAGGGGTATAGGGAAAAGAGAGCGCATACAGATGATCGTCTCACACACATACAGGCGAAAATTACACGTACCGATGACGTCATTAATATTTTAATAATAGACTTTTTTTTCTCTCTACAACGCTTTTAATTACGCCCGCGTGTTTCTCTCATTCTTTCGTTTTTTTTTCTCTTTATTTTATCGTGTACACAGACTTGTCATAAATATCCCTTCGAACGAATTGTTTATAAATTTAAAATGCCACGAAGTACACGTATGTAGCCCAGCTACATTCTACAATTCTACATGCAATGATTCGTTTATTCGATGTACATAAAAATATACCGGCTGCTACGAAGAATTCGAGCACGTATAGGAAATTCTAGAAAAAATTTCATCGTAATTTACAAGAAATCTTGGCTAGGCGAAGCGTGAATTTTCAGAAAATACTGCCAATTACAAAAGAAATCAAAATTGCAGCCTAACTTCACCCAAATGCTGAAAAATAATTAATTTTGAAATTTTACACTTTTTCTCCGGGGGGGGGGGGGGGGGGAGGGGGGAAGGCTACGTTGGTTGGTTACCGAAAATCAGTTTCCAAAGTATCTCAAAATTCGATAAATTCGACAATAAATTCCATTTTTTGGACCATCTACTTAGCGAGGGGTTGCTCGGAGCGAACTCAAAGTATCACAGATGGATGGAGTAGGTCAAGGGGAAGGGGGCTACGGTGCGAAAAATCAGTTTTCAAAGTACTTCAAAATGCGATAAATTCGATATTGAATTCTATTTTTGGCACCATCTACTTAGCGAGAGGTTGCTCAAAGTAGACCTAAACTACCTAAGATGGATGGAGTAAGTCAAGGGGAAGGGGGCTGGGGCTACGTTGCCAAAAATCAGTTTTCAAAACATCTTAAAATGCGATAAATTAGAATTTGAATCCCATTTTTTGCACCATCCGCCTAGCGAAGAGTGGCTCGGAGTGAACTTGAGCTACCTCAATGGATAGAGTGAGTCAGGGGGAAGGGGGCTATGTTGCCAAAAATTAGTTTTCAAAAAAACCTGATTGATTGATTGATTGATTGATTTTATTTGGTTCAGTGCGGTTTCGCACAATAAAATGTTTGAAATGATGCCATTTTTCGTCGTATCCCCCTGACGAGGGGTTGCTCGGAGTGGACTCAAAGTACCACAGATGGATAGAGTAGGTCAAGGGGAAGGGGGCTACGTTGCCAAAAATCAGTTTTCAAAACACCTTAAAATGCGATAAATTAGAATAATGAATACCATTTTTGGCACCATCTGCCTAGCGAAGAGTTGCTCGGAGTGGACTCGAGCTACCTCAGATGGATAGAGTGAGTCAAAGGGAAGGGGGCTACGTTGCCAAAAATCAGTTTTTCCAATTTCCTAAAATGTCATAAATAATGCAATTTGGTGAGTAGACCGGGTTTCACACGAAATCTGAACCTTACAACTAGTTTCTCCGTTTTGGGACACCCTGTATGTAGAGCTAAAATTCTGATCATGGAAATTCGATGTCCTCAGTGGCAAGCACACATTTCTTCTTCAGATCTTGGGACATTAGGGGCAGTCACAACTTTCGTGACACCCTGTATAAAGGCTCCAACCCCCCAGGAGGGGGGCTAAAAAGTAGCTAACGCTCGCTAAAATCAATTTTACCGAGTCAAATCGAACACATAATAATTTTTGGTGACGTTCCACCAAAAGCCAGATTACTTCTCAAAAAAGCTCATCAACTCCCCAAACAATCGAGCCAACCCCCCCCCCCCCCCCCAACACGGAAGCCTAAACTGACTACAATCGTACACCTTTCGACATTTCCGAAGCATTCCGATCGGCATTCTCACGCAATCGTACGCACTGCTTCGCAATTCCAAAGCCACTTCAGCGAGTCGGCCACGACGCGATTTCCTGTTTAGCTCTCACGCGGCTCCGCTAATTACCCCTAATTTCGCGACCATTTACCAAAATCGTCGACCGACAGCCATTCAGCGCCGATCGGCGATAACCAAACCGACCGAATCGATTAGCGCAGCCACGCGAAATACTTGTCAAAATTCTTACAATACACACAGTAACTTTTTTCGTTAATCGCGCCAACCGCCTTGCTCGACCTTTTCCCTCTTTCCAGTCATTCGCGCTCGATTAGCACTAGCCGGCTAAATACGTCTGATTAATGTTACAAAGAATAAATACTGCACATCAACATCGCGTGGCTAATTATAGTAGTAGCATTTCGCAGACTTTAAGTACTCTTAATACATGAATAAGAACAACGAAGACGATATACATGTACGTATGTAGATTGCTCGTAGACCGCATCGCTGGACTCGCTGCTGAGAGAGCAGGCGAGAGGCGGGGAGAAGGGAATCGTTTTTAATATACTATGTAAGTGACTAAGTGTTGGTATAATATTATTAATTCTAAGTTCGGTACGCGTAATTAAAGCGCGTCCGATAAAGTATGTTTATTTTTACATTTACAACGCGCGAGGGCGATGCGATACGACGCTTACCAATGGAAATGGTTTTCGATCATTGAAATAATAGCGTGTGAAATATTTTTTTGACTATTATCCAAGCTGGCATCTAGATCCTTTTCGAATCGTTGACTCAGTTCTTTAATTATGAACGAGCTGTCCGCGATTTCTTCGCCGTTCAATTCTACGAATGGCAATTGGCCTTTTTTCGATCTGTACTTCATTTTGTGATCTACGTTCTGCAAAAAAAAAAAAAAGAAAACGAAAATTTAACGATAAAATATTAACCAATGTACGACATACATAATTATGTAATTCCCACGAAATGAATAAAAATAGAAACATTTGCAAAATCCCAACCCAGCACACACAATAAAAGGCCGATAAAATCGAATACGTCAGCTACGAGCTTCGGCGACGGAGGGTGGAGGATCGAAAGGGCGTCGCGATAATGCGCAATACGCACGCACCCAGCACGAAGAACCAACCCCGTTTCGTATCTGTTTCTCTGACGACTACTAGGTCGACTGGAAAACCCACCACATCGGTGTCGATAACGTCGCCTCAGCGCACCCGCGCCGTGCAGCAAGTTGTGCACGCAGCAGCTAAAAATTTATTCGACAGTGTTGCGGGTAGGCTGCCTGGCACTCGGCAGCCGGAAAATTCGCCGGTTGCTTGACATACAGATGTGAAAATTGACTCGGTTTCTTTCACCTCTTTTTGCAAGCTGACATTGTGTACACTGTACATATGTGTACGTAACGTATGAGCGTGGTTTTTGTGACAATTTGTCAAAACCATCGTAACTTTTCAATTTTTTCTAAAACACGACGATAATAATTCGAAAAGTTTTTCAATTCGTAACGTTTTTCCCACTCTGTGGCCTCGCCATTCTCGACTAATCGTTAACTATTTATCAAAAAAATAGCTCTAACTGACTGCCATAAGCTTGATCTTGAACTCTGCCAAGTTTAAATAGTTCCATCCACCCCCCATGGTTTCATCCTGCCTCGAGATAACTACATTTTATAAGAATATCTTGATCCTCGTTAGGTTAATCGACATCGATAAGGACTAGGGAGATATTTATGGCATAATAAAGGCTCGATTATTAACCCATTATCGAATTACAAATATGTATGTTAGAATTTTAGAATGTGTGGCACATTCTTTATTCTTCAATAAACAATAGAATTCGAACTCAGCGAAGAAAGATTTATCGTATCTGATTGAAATCGTCCCTCACAATCGAGAAGAAAAATAACAACAATATAATCAATAATATCAAATATGCGATACACCACAAGTAAGCAATGATATTCCCATTATTATCGTTCTTCCGTTGAAAATAATTCGATAAATGAATCGTCGTGGAAAAAAAGACGAGATACGTACATACGTTTCTCAGCAGATTATAACATACCATACCTACCTAAAGTAGACATTACTCGTCCGGGTACGTCACAGTAAAATCAACCAACTAAGCATAAGTACGTAAGATTTCTGCTTTTATAGGTCTCTACCTCTAGCCATTATTCTCGATACAAATTACGAGTACGCCAACGTGCATAGACATATGTATGTACTGATAAGGCGAATAAAAATGACAACGAAGCAAATCCGCAACGTTTTGTATGTGCTCTTCACTCGACATTTAGGAAGCTAATCGCTGATCTATCAGAATTTGTAATACTCGTGCATGCCACAGATAAGCTTCATAGTCGTACTCGAACATGCACAAGGTCTGCTTTAGCTTAGTACATTCTGTAACCAAGAAAAAGAGGTCATTGCTCATGGCTTTCTTTGTAAGAAAATCAAGGTGGGCTTTGAGAAAACCATCCCGACTCCGAATTTCAATAAAATTTACAAAATTCAAAAATTACAGCAACGATTTTCAAAAAATTGAGTAACTTGAAAAATTAAAAATTTCAAAAAAAATCAATCGAAGAAAAAATTCAAAAAAAAAAACCAGGGAAATGTTGAAGAAAATTATCGAAAAAAATCGGAAAATAATTTTTAAAAAAAGTTTTTGACGAAAATGAACAAAAAGAAATGTAGAAATGCGAAAAAAATGAAAAAATATTGATAAAAAATGATTGAAAAGAAAAAAAAAATCCGAAGCATTATTCAAAACAAAATTGAAAAATCGCAAAAAAATTGAAATTGAAAAAAAATGAAATTAAAAAAAAATCGCATAAAGCATAATATGAAAAAAAAATTCAAAAATTATTCACCAACAACTTGAAAAAACTTCAGAAAAATATCTGGAAAATTTAAAAAAACAGCGAATTTTAGGAAAAATTATTGAAGAAACTAAAATAACTTTCAAGTGAGAAAAGATGACAAGCAGGGACACAGGTGTCCCGGCAATAGGGTTTCCGTAATTAGTTGTAAAGGGGGCTAAGGAGGGTT
>FIZT01006725.1:0-14625 GCA_900065295.1 Paracoccus marginatus
CTTTTCACACCAAAAATGGTCGATTTGGGTAAAAAAAATGAGTGGGGGGGGGGGGATTGGTTGATTCGATGGTCCAAAACTTTGAAAATCGAGTAAAAAAATTTTTTCAACTTGACAAAATTAAAAAAAAAAATTTTACGTTGGAAAATGAAAAATTGGAACAATTGAAAAATTATCAAAAGTCAAAAATTTTGTAAAGAGGAAAAAAACAAAAAATTGTTTTAAAAACTGAACGACAGAATTTGAAAAGTAAACAAAAACGAAAATTTGATTTTTTTTTAAATTTCAAAAAATTGAATTGGAAAAATTGAAAATTGAAAAAACTGAAAAAATTTATGGAAAAAAATTAAACCATTTGTTTTCTTTTTGTGAAAAAATTCAAGGAATCAAAAAATGAACACAAGTCAAAAATTTGGCAGAGAAGAAAAGATGAAAAACATTGTTGAAAAAAATTAAGCACAGAAAAATCAAAATAATGGGCAAATTGAATAATAAACGAAATCAAAGTTTGAAATTTTTACAAATGTTGTAAAAAAATGAAAAATTTGAAAAAATTGAAAAATTGAACAGAAGTGAAGAGTTTAGAAAAAATGTAAAAATTATAAATAACATGATTGGAAAAAAAATGAAAAAAGAAATGAAGAAATAAAAAATTGATAAAATTGAAAAATGAACAAAAGTCAAAAATTTTGCACAATGAGAAAAATGAAAAATTGAAAAAACTAAAAAAATTGAAACATTATAAAAAAAGTTGTTGAAAATGTATAAATATTAAAAATCAAAAAACAAGGAGGCATCACCAGGGTAATGTACAGACATTCCTAAAAATTCAGAGCTGTATACTGAGAAAATGAGAGAATAAGAATTTTCAAACATTTGGGAAGGCAAGCTGCCCTCTGCCTTCTCTCGTTTCGATCCTGAACTTTTTTTTTCGAACAGAATTTATAATAAAAATAAAAATTGATTAAAGTTCGAGCATCACCACTTAGATGCAAGTAGTTTTTTGGTTACTGGCTTTTCCTTTGCGGTTACCGAAAGTTCTCTGGTATAAAAAAAAATCAGCTAATTTTCGGTCTAATTTCTTTCGAAAATTCTCCACAAATTACGTAATTTTCCCCTTGAAAGAGATTAATCAGCTGATGACACAAGCACGTTACTTGCTGGCTAATATTTATCATAGGGACGACGACAATCAGTCGGCTGGAGACGACTGTATAATATATGGGCGAATTCTCATTTACCACAGAACCTTTCAACATTAGACATTTATTTTTAGATAATGTCAAAGGGCATGTCACAGTTCAAAAGACGGTCGTCGTGGTACGTCTGCTTATGTACAGATCACGTTATAAGAAAAGAGTATCATCTACGCACTATATGTACTACTAAAGTAGAAGGAAAAAAAACCGTACATAAGTGACTATAGCATACAGTATATATTGTATACTTTACCCAGTACACATTGAAAAGTGTCCGATGTTCACACATTTTCTTTGTGAACTATATCCGACATATATCGTCATCAAGAACGACGATACGGACGATAAGACCATTTGTCAAAATCTTCTTTTATTGCTACCGTCAGAGGAGTACTTCCTGTTCGGTCTTATTACACGTTCATTACTTAATTTATGTTTTATTTATTTGTAAGCCGCTCGGCGCGAGAGAGCCACGCTGTCATGTAAATTAACCGCGACCAGAGGAAAAAAAAAGGAATTATTTACATGCCTATGCCTCGTTTACACATATAGCGGCATCGTGTGGAAACCTATACACAGAGTATGAAATTTTCAAACAAACGCGTTAACTCGTCTCTTTTATATATATTTTTCTCCAGATTACCTACCGAGGAAGCGGAGAAATTCATCAAAGTTAAATAGACGCTGCAAGGTTCTTGGAAACTTGGTTATTAGACGAAATGTGCTAAATGAGCGCGAGATTTGGGTTTCTTTTATTCGGCTTCTTTTTATCCTGTTCTTTGATATCATTGGTCAAGTTTGACTTCCGAATTAGTAGCGTGGCACGGGGTGTATTATATTTGCCGAACGCTCTCTCTGTACAAAGATTGTTTACAGTGGGTCGGATGTAGTTTTAGACCGATTCGAAGAATTGGTCGAGGATGTTTGCATCAAACGAGATATTCGACGAGGTAAATGTGGAATCTCTCGGTAAATAGGAAAAAAAAAACTCGCCTTTTTCCGAGATTTCAATCGTTTACTACGAGTACATTCCACGAAGGAAAAAATCCAACCGGTAATTAACTTTTAGCATTTGAAAAATGATACGAAACTTGGAAAGGGAGGAGCTTTGATTTATTGTTTTTTCCCAATAAAATGCTATATATAAAATTGGGGAGAATAGAAGAAAAAAAAGGCTCGCAGTTCGGATTCTCATTAAAATTAAATTTTGCCAGAGTGCTCTCCCTGTATACTTTTCTTGTAAGTATTTGTTGCGAGGCTTTGATAAATTATTTATCAGTTAAAAGTTGTACACGATTCGAAAGTTTCTTCGGAATTTGTTATTTATAATTTACAAAGTATTCGTCATATTTTTTGTACGTCTGTTATTTGGGATTTTTCTGTTTCGCCATCATTAATCATAAACGCGCATTGTCTACCGCTGGCAAATGACTTCTTTTCACCCTTGCGTACTTTTTTCTTCTTTTTTCTCGAGGCTGAAAATTGTACGAGTCATGATGAACGGTCTAGAAGTATCTTTCTATTGTGATTCTCGGTCCTGTTTACGATTTGTTAAGTATACGAATTCGGCTGCGATGATTTTTATAACGGATATGTATCGAGATGTCTAAATTTCGAAAGTACGAGTTTTTTCACTTTTTGATTGATCGTTGGGTGCAGAAAAATGATCATTTGAGGGTGAATTTTTTCTCAAAATTGTATTCCACGTGCTAGAGGGGGGGGGGGGGAGGCGTGTGAATGAAAGAAATAGCAAAATGCTCGCAATATTTGGTAATCATCCCAACGATGGACCGGAGTAGTTTTGTGAAATTATTCTCCTACGAGATAATGATCGCGCCAGTTCGACGTACAAGTTGTAGATGGCGGTGCTATGATCTTTCCAGTACTCCAGCGAGTTGGTTCGTGTTGTCATGGAGTTTGGCGAGTATAAATTTTCGTTGTAATTTTGGTACTTGATGCATGATCCAAGGACGTTTGTTGAGATTAATTAACGGAATCGTTCTTCTGCAAAAATAAAGATACGAATAGTTTAAGCATGATGAAATAATTCCTTTATCTTTTGCCTTTTCTCTTTCACGACGAAGTATAATATCATCTAAGATACTTGCTGCGCTCGATGGAGAAGTTATTAAAACAGATAGTCGACTCGATTTTCATGATTATTATCTTTCTCGATTTTGCCAATTTTTCATCTTCGATGTAGATATCTGGTGTCGACTGTTCGAGATGAAGGATGAACTTTAATTATTTAGTTTCAAAGTCTGGGATGAAGAGAATGTTGAAGATTTAATTTGCACTTATTTTTGTTGTGTTCTTATGTGTATTTACTGGGGGGGAGGGGAGTTTATGATCCTTTGAAGAGGATGCTTGCTATAAAAGCAATATACTTTTTTTAATTTATTTTTTTGGTGAGTCATTTTTTTCTGTTCGTTTTTTTATTTATTTTTTTTTATCGTTCATGGAAGATGTCAGTTTCAACTTTTTGAAAAATAGTTTGGTATGAAGGTATTTGTGATGTTGGATTTTTTTCATTCAATTTTTTCAATTTTCAAATTTTTGGTATGTCATTTTTCTAAATTTTTCCGAAGTTTAAATTTCATTAAAATTTCTGATTTTCATAATTTTTTGTCAATTTTTTTCATCATTTTTTCAAGTGGATTTTTTTTGGTTTATTTTTATCAACTTTTGATTTTTTTGTCATTGTTATTTTTTTTTCATTTCAATAATTTTTTTTTTGTTCAAAATTTCTGTGTTACTTTCTAGTTTCTTTGTTTTTTTGAATGGGAAAATTTTTGTGTGTCCAAAAAAAATTTTTTTTCATTCCTCTTGTAATTTTTATAATTAATTTTTTTTTTTAATTTTCAATTTTTTTCAATTTTCAAGTTTTTGATGTGCCATTTTTTAATATTTTTTCCAACGTTTAAATTTCATGATTCTTATCATTTTTTGCCAATTTTTTTCACCAAGGGAGGAGGGAGAGGGAGGATTACTTTTTTGCACAAGTTTTTTGGTTCGCTTTTCTCAACTTTTGAATTTTTTTTTTTTTTTTGTCATCTACAGTTTTTTCATTTCAATAATTTTTCTGTGTTCGTGCAAAATGACAAATTTGATTTCTTGAATAAGTTCAGTTTTTGTAGTTTTGATTTTTTTCATGCACTTTTTCAATTTTTTGAATCGACAATTTTTTGTAAATTACTTTCTAGTTTCTTCGTGTTTTTTTGAGGAGGGGGAGGTATTTTTTGTGTCTGAATTGTGTTTTTTTTTTCAATTTTTTTGTGATTTTTTATATTCAATTTTTTTTTATTTTCTCTATTTCAATTTTTTCTTAACGCAAGAGACCAAATCTAAAAATTTTGTTGCCCAGTACTTCAATTTTTTCAAAATTTCCGTATTTTGGCTTTTTTTTCAATTTTCAGTTCTATAACTCGTCCTATTTTCTTGAAAATTTTATTTTTCAAAAAAAAAATTCAATTTTTTTTTTTTCAATTGAAACGTTTCCCATTCAAGCATTAATATTTTTTTCAATTTTCAATTCTCCTGTTCCTGTACTGAAATTGCAAGTTTAAAAATTAATTTGTTGGAGTAATTGACAAAAAAAAAACGCACGAGTGTTTTGCATTTCCACTTGGACAAATATGCACTGGTATTTTTGTAGTTAGCAAAACAAAACAGAAACCCAACAAATGCAAAATCGTCGACCCTTCAGTCTGCACCCTCGCCATATTGACTTGAAAAAAAAACCAACCGAGAAATCTAGTATCGTAATTATAAAAAAATCCAAGACAAAACTGCTTCTGAAAAAAACACCGCATTCTGAATGGAAAAAAGTTGTTCGACTTCTAGAGCTTTTATGCTGTCGAATAAGAGAGCACCGCGGAGTTCATGTTGAAACCGCTTCTCTCCCTTATGCCACTAACCTGCAAACACGGTAGCCTTTCAAACGACTGGGCTGGTGTTACCTACTGTTGGCGTCATAGTCGACGCTGGCGCTTTCCACTGCGTGTATACGAGAGAAAGAAAACACAGAAAAACAGTTTTTAATTGCGTTTTAAAAGTAATTAAAAACAATATTTTATTAAAACTTCTTTTTCATTATTAAAAAAAAAAAAAAAAAAAAAGCTATTCATAAATACTACTCGGTGTAAAAAGATGAAAGTTTCCCGTATGTTGTTAAATTTTATTCGAAAGGTTGGCCATGTAATGGGTATACAGAAGGAAGAAAAGCGGTGGAAAAAAGCACGTTTGAGGCGCGCGTGGTGTACCTTGAACGACGACGAGCGCGATGGTGTTTATGATGTGAAGTTGTTCTGTGCACTAAGTATAGGATTTCACTGGAAGCGAGGTGTTTTTTCTTTAAGCTTGTTGTGTTCAGCGCAGCGTAAAAAACTTGAGAAAGTTTTCCCGCCACCGAGGGGGCACCAACCAGCGCGACTTTACGAATGCAAATCTTCATCTGTGTATTGGCTTATGGTGAAAATGAAAAGTTCAGCGACCTTATGACGCGCCATCTCCTTGCGCGTAATTATCTTAAATAGTCTTCTATGCATAACGATTTTGCAACGCCTGGTGCTATTTCGCTTTCGCATTCGAAACGTTTATTATCACACTCCATAAAGAACCGGATATCGAAAGAGGAATTTTTGCGTTGGTTTTTTAGCCTCTTTTTCTCTTCTCATTTTAAGTACCCTGCGTCCAAGACTGGGTCCGAAAATCGAAGCAGGTTGAGTGATTTTTTTTGCCGAACGGTACACGAAAGTTGCATATCTCATCTTTTAAAAGTATATTAAAATGGAGACGAACGCTTGTAAATTAGCTTAGCTCGTAAAATAAGATTAACTAGGGTTTAGCGTTGGTTTAACAATCCGAAAATGTTTTAACCTATAAGTACTCGACTAATTTACGACAATAAAACTAATATAAACGTAAACCTAATTCGAACGCGGTGCCTGCAAATGGAAACCAGTTAGTAGGGTTTTCATAATTCTATACACAATAATATCATTCTGGCGAACGCGTGAATGA
Source organism: Paracoccus marginatus (assembly GCA_900065295.1). Taxonomy (NCBI): domain Eukaryota; kingdom Metazoa; phylum Arthropoda; class Insecta; order Hemiptera; family Pseudococcidae; genus Paracoccus; species Paracoccus marginatus. The sequence continues at coordinate 6,222 of FIZT01006725.1, forward strand.
TTTTTCACCTTTACTTACGAGTAGGTAGGTATATCTATCGTTTTCTGATCCGGCTATAAAAATTTCTTCATTGATGACCGTCCAGTGTTGCCTTTCGTTGATCGTTTGGCAGGTTTAAATGTCGATTTTTTATCATCCAATTCGACCTAATAGAGGTGCGGTCGTCCTCGTAATTCGATGTCGAGCGCCCCTTCCATCCTCAACTTGAACTTGTTGAAATTATCGATTCATCAATATATTTTTCAAAAAAATTTCTGAACACTGATCAATTTTTGAGAATTGCCATTTTCCTTAAAATAGTCGAGTTTCTTTTAAAACTGTCAGATTTTGAAAAACGTCTAATCTTTCAAAATGCTTGATATCATCAAATTTTTTCAAATTATTTTTATTTTGATAATGTTCAAATTTCCCAAAATTGTCAATTTTATTAAAATCATAGAATTTCTCAAAATTGTCAATTTTATTGAAAGCATCAAAATTGTATTTTTGTATAAATTGTTGAGATGTTCAAATTTTTCAAAATGACATTTTTTTGAAAATTGTCAAATTTTCTGAAATCGTCAAATTTTCCGAAATTGTCAAATTTTCTGAAATCGTCAAATTTTCTAAAATCGTTGAATTTTCTAAAATTGTCAAATTTTCTAAAATCGTCAAATTTTCTAAAATCGTCAAATTTTCTAAAATCGTCAAATTTTCTAAAATAGTCAAAATTTTCAAAAATATAAAATTTTTCATAATTGTCGAACTTTTCAAAATTGACGAATTTTCAAAAATTGTAAATTTTTCAAAAATGGTCGATTTTCTAAGAATTGTCAAATTTTCTGAATTGTCGAATTTCTAAATTTAATTTTTTTGGAAAATGGTCAAATCTTTCAAAAATTATCAATTTTTGAGAAATTATCAGTTCTAGTTCGTATTGTTGAATTGATCAAATTTGCTTTTTTAATTAATAGAAAATTTCAAAACCTTTAAAATTGGCAGAAATTGGCAAATTTTCAATTTTATTAATATTATCAAATTTTTCAAACTTTGTCAACTCCAAATTTTTTGAGAAGAATTTTAAATTGAGAAATTCAAAGGAAATTCTTGAAAAGTGGCGCGTTTATCCTTTCACTCTCTTCTTTGGGATCACTCTACTCACCAGTCTATCACGTGGGGGAGTAGGTTTGTCAATCTAATGATCAGGGTTAGAAGCTCAAAAAAATCTTTTCAATATCTTCAATGACAAGTGTACGCGTCAAAAAATATGCCCTGCTTACCGCACCCCTACTTTTCACCACGTTATAGCCCTCATTTACCGAAATCATTGAGAAATATTCGAAGCCCTGTAGATATACATATTCGCCCATATGACTACGCAATTCAGCCAGATGGTTTGCCAATATTTTCAACCTTACGTCGCGTCTCCGGAATTGGAAAAAATTTTTCTCTTCGTGTATTCAAAATTGAACCTATAAATTTCGCCAGCTTTGTTTTATCCCGTACCATGCATCATGTTGAAATATCTCTCGAGAAATATGAAGTCTTTTACCTTATTATACGATTCTTCTTCGGGTATTTTAAATGTAAAATATATGCAGTAAAATTGACATTAACTACCCTCGTAGCTGGGATAAATAATACGCTCGTCAAGCTCCCGAGTAGGTAGGTATACAATATACTGCATACCCTGTTCTAACAGACACGTTCACATAAGTTCAATCACAGTGGCCATTCAATTAGATATTCGTTGACGTTTTCAAACGACTCACATTGTACACAATTTGTTGCTTACAAAAAATGAAAAAAAAAAAAAAACGCTATGTGTTCTTTTTTATTCTCCAACTTGGTAAGGTTTTTTTTTCTCCTGAAAAAATATATTTTATGTATATGGGAAAGTCACAAGTATATGTATTCAATTACTCGCTATGCATGGGAGTGCTTTACGTTGTATGCGACGCAGTCGGACCATATATTTTTGTTATTACTTACTCGCGACGCGACGTATACCGTACCATAAGTACCTATATATACGTTGAAAAAAAATATATAAAAATGGTAAAAAAGAAGCTACATAAGGGGAAAAATGGGTAGAGTAAAAAAAAAGGACTTCACGTAGAGTTGGTAACTAGGTGAGCGAGAAAGAATAACGCGACGTGCGACCACTCGACGCACACTACGCTGTATATACAAAACTCAATTCAACACTTGACATGCGATGATGAGTTGATAAACGAATGGCAATTACAAGCGAACATAAAACTGCGGGTTATTAGTCGTGTGTGCAAGTCGAAAAACCAGCCATTACGCCTTTTTAATAAGCTCGTAATAAAACATAATAAGGCGCGGAAAAACAAAGTCATTTTTTATGTAGGTACGTATACCATACCATACCATACCTACCTGTGCAAGTGCGCACGAAACCAGAGCTATACATATACAAGTAGGAAAAAGAAATGTCTAAACAAGAATTATCGATTCTGCTTTTACCTATGGTTGTATTTTTTATTTTTATTTTCATTTCGAATGTTACTTCGGTAAGCCAGTATCGTAAAAAATACAAAAATATGCGTTTACCGTTGCCTACATATAGGTAGGTATCCTAATTGGACAAATGTGGTCGAAGCACGGCCAAAGTTGGACGTTGCGTGTCATTGTACCACACCATCGGTGTAAGCAGCCTCTGTTTTTAGGCTGTAGGCAGAGTACAGCGAAATTGGCGGCTTGAAAAACCAAAAAAATACACATTTGAATCAAACGTGCTTGAAAAAAATTCAAAAATTAATACCTATTTGAAAACGAACAAATATAGTTGATGTAATTATGTCCTATGGGAGTAAAAAGTTACATATTTATTTTGTTTACCAAATAACGATATATATCTATAATCCTTCCCCTCTCTGTTCCCTTCTTGGAAAGTTCCACTGATGTACGTACATCTCCATGAATGCTAAAAATCGAATTTTTGAAAAAATATTTTTTTTTCAGCCAGACCTTTTTTTGATGCAACAAAAGTTGTTATTTTTTTAGACATTGAATTTTTTCCTAATTTTGATGAAGTACCACTTTCGGTACTTTTTCATTTTTTTTTTTTTTTGGCTCAATTCGAACATGAGACAGAGTTGTAGAAATTTTTCTAGATGACTTTGTCGCAAATATATTGCTTGACCAAAGTGCTAGGTTGAGGGCACGATGATGGATTAGCGAATATCAATACCTCCTTTCACTTTTTCTCTTTTTTTGCACAGGTTTCGTGTTAATGTGATGGTTTTCAGCTTTAACTGACGTGTAAGTACTTAGGCGAACTTGGTTCAGTTTTTTGTTTTTTTCTTTCTAAACGGATGATGTTAGGTATATGTCAAGTATCCCGTTAGTTCATTCAAAGAGTTTCATCTTCTTCGACGAATGTCCTTGTAGTGGAAATTTTCAGAGAAGACTAAATAGGCTCGGTCGAGCAACTCATCACGAGCGAATTGATCTGTGGTAATTATTCTTCAACGATTGGATAAGTATGGCTGGTATGAAGTTTTCTATACGCTCTAAACTACTTGCAATGACTTCCAAATGTCACGCTTTTGTGAATAATGTGACTCGAGTTTCATTTGAAAGGGAAATTTCATTACATATTATGCGTAGATTATTGCTTCACCATTTTCAGTATTTTTTTTTGTTTTCGTTTCAAGTTTCCGAGTGAAAAAGTGATAAGTTTTGTTTTCGTTATTTTCACTGATTTTTCCGCTGAAATTTTTCAAGTCACAGTGATTTCTCAGTGCATATGTCTCATTTTTTAAAAAATAATTAATCATCCGATAGTTTTGAAAATTTATGCAAAAATGAAATATGAAAAGAAATTGACGGAAATGAAATTCCTAGAAATTTCGAAATGATTTTTGTTTGAATTCATTTTTTTCAATTTTCAAATAAATTTTGAAGGAAAAAGAAGCAATTTGAGGGACATAAATTTTGATCTTCGAGAGTTCTGAGAAATTTTTTTAAAAAAGTAGTAAGTAGGTGAGCAAAAATGAAACATTGGAAAATTGAATAATTTCAATTTTCATTTTCTGGAGTGATGATTTTTTTAAATTTTCAACTCGAAAGCTTTTGAAAAAAAAAAAAAAAATGGGAAAAAATTAGGAAAAGTCAAGTAATTTATCTCTCTCATTTTTAGGAAAATCCTGGAAACAAGGAGCAATATAAATTCCCAAGCTTCAAAAATTCTAAAAAAAATCATAAAAAAATGCAAAAAGTGAGGTATTGAGAGATGGCATCTGGCAGAAGTGAAGCTTTATATTCACATGATCATTTTGTGGGTAGAGCCTGAAGTGAAATCATAAACTGAAATCCATGTAAGTAAATCGATCAAATTCTTAAAAAAGAGAAAATTTATCAACAAGGTAATTTATGATTTTTGACAATTTAGCAATTTTCAAAAAATTGACAACTTTGCAAAATTGCTGTTCAAAATTGTCAAATTTTTAAAAATGTTCAATTTTGAACTATTTTTAATTCGTTAAAATTCTTCAGTACTTACTAGAAAATTGTCAAATTCTTCAAAATGGTAAAATTTTTAAAACTGTCAAATTTTTCAAAATTGACAAATTTTCCAAAAATGTCAAAATTTTCAAATTGTAAAATGTGCCAAAAATACTATTTTTTTTTCAAATTTTGAAATTCTTCAACAATTACTTAACAATTTTCCAAAAATGTTGATTTTCCTAAAATTTCCATATTTTCCAAAAATGTAAAATTTTTCAAAACTCTCAAATTTCCTCAAACTGTTGAATTTTCAAGAATTGCTCTATAGTTTGAAACTGTAAAAATCAGAAAATCTGAGGAAAATGAATTTTAAATTGGAAACCGAAAAGTCGAAGTATTCCAATGAAAAAGTGGCGAAAAGAAGTAAAAACATTTTTCAAAGTCCAAAATTTCATGAAAAAAAATTCAATAATAATTAAAAAATAATTTCAAATTACTCAAGGAATTTCTCCACGCTGCACAAAGCCGGCCACACAATACCCTATTGGTAGAAACTACGCAAAAATTTCTCTCTTAATAAACAATCTCGTTTCGATATCATAAATCTATTGTACTTTGGAAAAAAAATTAGCCTCGATGACTTGCTTAGTTGAAAATCGTACCTACTGCACGATACCCGCTTGTATATCTCTCTGTAGATACCTACACTTCCTTATTGGCAAAAATGTATTTTTTTTTTCGTATCGATTAAGAAGTAGGTAAAATACGCGATAAGAATGGCGGCAAGTTGCAAGCATATTGATACGAAATATATATAAACAATAATGGAAGATTATGATCGTGCGATAGAACGACGAATCATGGTCGTCGAAAAAAAGAAATATTAAGATGTACCTACAATATAGACGTCGCAAGTACTTACGTACACTATAGGTACCTAAGTACAGTGAAAGTTACCTTACCTGTGCCTTGTCTTGTACCACAGCTAACCTATGTGCCGAGTAGATGCACGTAGGGAAACGAGTGGCAGTTACATCTTATTATAAAATTACCTAATAAAGTGCACGAACAAGGCGAAGAAATTTAATGATTTTTTTTCGCTCGAGCTTGCTTTTTTTTTGAATTATTACACACGAAATAATTTTCATTAATTTGTAATGTTCGCGAGCAGACGAGCATACCGGTACGCATAAGGTATCGGTAATACCCCTACGTCTGGGCTGGGCATCGCGATCGTGGAGGAGTCGGCGTTTATATAGACTTTCACTGTCTATTAACTGCTTTACAATCTATGCCAAGCTCAACATAAATCATAAAGGACTAGATACGTCGTGACTGACCGTGTATGATGGATCATATTACATACCGTTTTACTCTTGCAACGAAAAAATTTCACGTTACAAGCTTTTTTTCGCTTTTCGTAACCGTTTGCATAATAATTTAATACTTACTCGTATTAAATAGTCTATTTGACACATTTATTCACGATTTATGTTCAGCGATCGAGTGGCTTTTCTCAAGGTGCAGGTAAGTACGTATAATGCAATTGCGCTCATTGAAACGAGAAACGATCCCGTTATGCGTGGTTCTGGTTCGAATATGGAAATACACGTGACGGACGTTCGATGTTTGTCTCTTCGCGGTCGTATACGTTGCGCCGTTTTGGTATTACGGTACGGTACTGCCACCAAAACGGGGGTGTGTGATGTGCGCGGTGTCGGGCACCGGCAAAAGTCATCTGGTCGAGGCGCAGACATTGGGTGACCGTGTTAATGGTTCGGTTGTACGTATAATGTTGATTTATACTACAGCCAGGGCGCGGGAGAGCTCGAGCTGCATGAACACAAACGGCGTGGCGTTTAGACGACGTGAAGCGTTGATGAGATATCGAAGTTGCAAAAACTCATTTGTTATGGCCCGCGAACGCCATCTTTCTATAACGTTCGACGTAATTACTGATTCATTTCGGTCGAATCGAGCTCGCTGCGGTGGTTCGATGAAACCTTATCTCTCTCCGTTGCGGTCGTCGAGTTTTGTCAAAGTACCAGCGACACCGAACCACTTCCCCGAGTCGTCGTTTCTGCTGTTGCGATAAATTTCGCCCGAGCCAAAGTTTCCGTTTCCCAAAAGTACCACCAGGCCTGCTTCTCCTTAGACCAAAACTTACAATCGCTTCTCTTTTGCGATCCATTCGAAGGAGCTATATACGTGCAAATGCATAGATCGTTGATAAAAATACCTACCTACCTATCTACCTATCTTGGTACCTATACCTGTTGATTGTATTATATTGTATATTGTATACGCGCGACGAGGACGAATAATGGAATTAACAAACAGTGTGCAGCGTCCCAACGCGGCCACAGAATGATTTCGTTGAACGAAGCGACACGAAACTCGAAACCAAACATAATTTGCAAATGTATCTACGAGTACATTATTATCATTCGATAAACAAAGTATCATTATCTTTAAGTTTGTACAGCCAGATAAAACATGTAATTTATTCCGCTTCTGTTGACTTTTTGTTTACGATGATTATAAAAGTTGAAAAGTTGTTCGTTATGTATTTCACAAGGTATCAGCGAAATTTCGCTGGAGCTTTTTTCAACTTCTGCGTAAACTTTTTTTTTCACCTCACTCGTCCGTACACCCATGTACCTTTTTTCCTATCTTCGTCGCTCGTGTAAGTGTAGAGGTGCGTGCGTGTGTGTGTGTAGATGGAGGAGACCTTACCCGAGAGCTGGCTTTTATATCAGAAAGTTACCTAGCGACGTGGACGCGAGAGGTGAAACGAACGAAGGTGCACCGCCGCTGATAGAATTTGTGAAAACGTTTGACTAACTTTAATTGAAGTGGCTGCCTACACGAGTAGGCTTTGTGCTATCAACTGTAAATATTTTAATTGGAACAGAACAGCGACTTCGGCATTCCCCACAATTCTTAAAATTTCATCCCCTTATAAGAAGCCACCGATGTAATGGATACTTTTGAAATTCGTCCGCCTTTTGTTTATCCGCATGTACAGCGTGGCATGGTAGAACGTAGCCTCGTATATCGTTATTTATAGTATAAATTAACGGAGGCGGATTTAAGCGTGGGAAGAGAGGGCAGTAGCCCATGGCGGAAAAATTTCAGGCACGACGAATTTATTGTAATTTTTTAGCTAAAAATTTTTTTCTGGGTTCATCCATTTTTTCAACAATTTAATTTAACACTGTTTAAAATATCAAATTTTCAAAATTCGTAATTTTTTCCAAAATTCATCAATTTTTCAAAATTCATCAGTTTTTTGAAATTTATCAATTTTTTAAATTCTTCAAAATTTTTTCAATTTTTAAAATTTATCAACATTTATCAATTTTTTAAATTCTTCAAAATTGGTCAATTTTCATTTCAAAATTTGTCAATTTTTCAAAATTTGTTCATTTTGAAAAATTTGCTCATTTTGAAAAATTTAATTTTTAAATTCTTCGATGCCAATTTTTCTATATTGGTCAATTCTCCAAAATTGGCCAATATTTTTACAAATTCAATAATTTTCTCATCATATTGGTTTATCAACTTTTCAAAGCATCAAAATATTTTCAAAATTCGTAACGTTTTCAACTTCTGAAGAATTTGTCAATTATTTCATGCAATTTGGCATCAATCTTTCAAAATTTAGTCTGGTAGAATTATTCCCTGACCTCAAACTAATAGGTACAAAACGTTTTTTTGATTTATTATGTAGAATAGGGTCTATTCTATCACATATCCAAAAGCCTCCCCGAGCCTCCCCCTTCTAAGTCATTTTTTTGAGCCACCTCCCCCCAAAAAATCGGTTTTTTGCTTTTTGTGAGTCAGGGTTCACCTTTATGGAGAAAGTCACCAGAAACTCAATTTGCGTTTTTCAAGTGCTAATAACGACTCCTCATCCCATTTTGAGTGGTTAAGAATCACAAAAAAC
>FIZT01006727.1:0-11221 GCA_900065295.1 Paracoccus marginatus
GTTATTTTTTGTGACTTTGGAGGAGTATTTTGAGGGGTTTATGATAGGTAGCCCTACGAAACAAACTCTACTGGGTAGTATTTCGACCGTAGAATCCAATTCTGCAATTCACTTTAAAAAGGCCCAAGTGACGTTAGGCCCTTTTAAATTGGACGCACTCAATTAGGAACGAAATCAAGATGTGTGGAGCTAAGTAGGTATGTTAATTCATTGGCGATTTATGAAAAGACCACGTTGTCCTATAGCGAGTGCGGTCTATCAAGATTACGAACTTACTCAACTAAGTTAGATTTTATAGATAATATTATCGGCCACCTAAATAGATTGAATGGTACTTAGTCCATATAACTTACATCGACTCCAATTAACGTTGGTCTAATATATAAGCTGGCATTTTCGGACAATGGTATGTACTGTTCGTCGATATTGATTAATTTTTCCAAATAATTCAGCAACAAGTGAGTATCAACTTTGGGTAGACAAGCTCGTGTCGCCGACTGGTTCAACCTTTGTAAATTCAGTCGAGGTCTGAACAGTCTAATTTTACCATCTACTCCGCGATACGCTTTCATCCCTTCGAAAAGCTGCCATAAATGAATAATACTTAATTTGAGATATCAGCGAATACATAATACATAGGTAACTTTCGCACAGTAGGTATACAATATTGTGTACCGTTATTACGAAGATATCATAATTAATTACCGTTGTCGCGTATTGCAGAACTTTCGCAGCTGGATGTAGCGAAATGTTTTCGAAAGGTGTAATTTTAGGATTTTGCCAACCTCCGCAACTCTTATCATATTCCATTTGTAACATATGTTCGGTAAAAACGGTACCAAACTTTGGCGTCGCATCCTGTAAATATCAAATAGAGTAAGTAGAATTCGGACAAATAAAGAATAAACCTACGTAGGCACCAACTCAAAATAAAAATAAAAATAAAAATAAAACTTTTGTCTTGGCGAATAAAATTGAAAGTTGAATGCACATATCGCCAAAAATTTCGCCCTAGATATAATGTAGATTTAGATACAAATTACCTAGGATTCTACTCAGCCCTGTTACAGGTACATATTTTACCCACCTTTTCGTTGTTTGTATGCGTGTGTGACAGAGCGGCATGTTTTTTACGTGATAGGATATGCTGTATACTTCGCACTCGATTGCATTCATTCTGCAACAAAAAAAAACAATAGGTACTTAATGATTGACTTGAATAATTGTTTATTAGTTTAGGGTGATGTAATGGGTTCAGTTATTGGGAAGTAAGTATAAGGCACGAGGTTGCGTAGCCGGTCAGTTAAATTATCAATAATATGCTTATGGACGAATAGTTACCCTATTTTGTTAAATTTCTTGCACTTATCAGCTTATATTTTTCCAATATTATTGAATCATCTTTTATCAACTCGTACGGCCTTGTTGACTACACTATTTGTAACGTAGGTACTAGGTACGTAGGTATTTTGATGTTGATAGTGTGATACGAAAATAGGTACGTAATTATGAAAACATGGCGCATTACGTGACTTCATTGTTACATATCACCTGTTTGTTTTTCGACATGTTAAGTATAAAATATTTACCCATTATATGTACCTACTTACGTATTTCTAATTCCGAAAAATAGGTAAGCCTATCAGGATAAGTACTTATGTACGTATGCAGATCCAGATAGATAATCGTACGATACCCCTACAACCCACGTGTAAGCTCATCAATGATTATTACAGACCAGAAAGGCATCGTAAAAATGAAAAATTTTAAGTTGATTCACATTCCACCTCTTCACCCTACACCTCGTCTTAGTCCGACTAAACTGAAATAAAAATGAAAATACACGTACGTCGAAAATGAATTAGCGCCGAGGTGATTCATTTCCACGCTATTATCTCGCCCTTTCTCCTTAGAGTAAGCGGAAATCGAACGTTTCGTAGTACACAACTACCTAGTACCTACACATGTACTCGTGGGGTATTCTGAACACCATTCTACTCTATCTACATTTCAATTTATTAATCAGATATCGTTTAGAATCAATGACTTCTTAGTATACTACACGTACGTACACTTACTACGCGCTACGTACTACGTACTACGTATGTATGATATCTCAGCTCACTGAATGAAAGCGTCAACCGTGGAAAAATTAAACAAACTAAAGATCATAACCTCAACCTAAATCGACTCATCGATAGATGCTTATGACCTGTACTAATCTTTCCTAAAACGAAAATTATAATGAATTTGCAAATCAACTCCTATATTTACCGTTTGATTTGATTTACTTACCTACCATCACAAAGACATTACCCACACGTACTTATAGGTAGGTAGATAGGATAAGTAGGTAATAATCAACGTCTCGTGTTCAAATACTTATTTATAGAAAACTTGAAAAGATTCGATTTGAATAAATTTAAAACAATTTAACGCAAATCATTAAAAAAATCGCTTACTTTCAGTTGCTTCATCACGCGATATATCCAAGAGATTTCACCGGGCATCTTTCCTTCTTTTTTAGTCAAATCGAATAACAATCAACAAATCGACACAACCACCAAAAAAAAAAAATGAAAATTCCAGTTGAAAAATATAACTAAACAAATTATTTGAAAAATGAAAAAAATAGATCCAAAAATGTTAAATCTTCGAACGATAAAAAACGAATAAAAATTCGCTGGTACGCTCGAGAATTTTTCACGAAAAACACTCGGGGGTAGTTGAATAAAACGATGTGAAGTTCGATGATACTTTTTATTCCAAATGTATTCAACTTTCTTATTGTATGAATTCAAATGAGCCCAGTGCAGCCAACTTTAATCGAGTTAGGAGAGGCGCGCGAAACAATCTACCTCAATCATTGGTAGGTAATTAGAATCTATCAATCTACTACATGAAATAAGAACGAAAACCTCCAAGTTGGCAGCAGTTTTAGGCGTAATAAGTACAGACGTTCTCTGTAAACTAACATTAATTAGGAGTAGATTAATAATAATGTACGTATACATTGTCTATCTACTATCAAGCAAAACGAAACGTCTTCCCAAGTTCCAACACTTGACAAAAATATTATAATGAACGTAGTCTAGATGAACAATTATTAACTGAGTTCTACATTTCTCAATCAACAAAATCAAACGGTATTAAATTTTAAATATAATATGGCAGTTTCTTGTATCTTTTACTCGTTCCATTTGTAAAAGAAAAAAAAAGAGGAGAAAGATGAAAAAGCAAACGCCTCCGAGTTTTAAAGTAACCAATTAATATTTTTGTTTATTCAGTCACGTTCAATTTACATCGCAAAATTAAATAAAATGCACATAATAGACATTTAGGTATGGTACACAGCTACACATATACATAGATGATGAAAACAATAAGAGAACCGATTTTATAATACAGGTAGATAGGTACATATTACGAAGGAGCGAAAACAAAAATATCAAAAATTAAAATATCTTTAAAACCGAAGAAAAACAAAAAATAAAAGAAATGATAAAAATAAAAATACGAAAAAGAAACAAACTTATCATAGGTACATACAAAAAACAACCATATGTCATACGTGAGGCAGTATGTACGTGTACTGTAGAGTACTTCTATGTAGGTATTGCTTAAAACTATAAAACTGACGATAAAACATTTCACGAGTTAAAATTCCATAGCAGAGCGGAAATTGACGTTTTAATAAACTTCGATACAATAATTATCGAGGAAACCTTTTCAAAATACGGTCTACTTTTTTCTACCATTTTAAATGATATTTTTCTCGATCACTCATAAGAGTATCTACTTAGACTATAATTGTGCAGAAGAACAAATTCTACCGTAATTCTCAACGTGCTCCCCGCTCTGCTCTTTTCGTATCTAAAAGATGAAAGGTATGTACGTATATTACTAGAAAAAAAAGAAAGAAGAAAAAAAAAACACGAAAGAAAAATATAAATTATCACAGCATACTTCGAAACAATTCTGTACGAAATCGTCGGTCCAAATGGTTTATAAATATAGAGGGAAAAGACGGGCGATTCATACTTACAAATAAGTTCGCTGGACTGGAGCGTCGTACTGCAGACTAACCCAGCTGTAGGGATCTCACGCTTAAGATTCGGGATTTAGTAATTTATCGACGTTCGAGAGGAAAGCTTTTTGGAATTTATTGTGGTTAGCGAACGATTTGATTACGATACGATTACCCGCGTTGCTATCGGTTTCTGCCTCATTGTCGCTGCTATCCTGTTCGGCTTCGGCGACCGTCTCCGTCGTACCGTCGGCAGAGTTTTCCATTTCATCGTCGCGTTTCGACTCCTCGTCGTCGTCATTGTTTGCCGATTTATCGTCGTGCAAGTTGCCAGATTTACCGGTATCGTTGAGATTCGATTCTCGACGCAGTATCTTCATATCGGACTCGGTTTTGGTTACGGGCGAATACCACAGACGCTTAATTATCGAATCGTTACCACCGGTACTACTGCCACTAAACGACGTCGTTTCGTTGCCTACTCCGTTGGACAGTTTAACGACTGAACCGACCGAAGGTTTGATATTTATACGCGATAAATGGTCGACGGACGTTGTTTCGGCCATTTTCGTCGGCGTTTTCATAATATTAGGAACGAATTTATCTTTCGAGCGAATAATAAACTTGTTGGTAAACAGCATTTGGGGAGACGGATTCGTCGACGTCGACTGCTCGACGCGCGTGTCCATCGAATCATCTTCGTCGTCGTCGTCGTCGTCTTCTTCTTCTTCGGCGGACGGCGGCGAATCGCCGAACCGATCGCCTTCGTCGAAACGCATCGCAGCGTCCACCACGTCGTTTATCTCTTCCAACGTGTTACCTTCGCCGACGATTTCTTCTTCCGCCTCTTCTTCCTCGATTAGCTCTTCTTCGCCGACAATTTCTTCCTCTTCTTCCTCTTCGGCGATCAGTTCGTCTTCTCGTACGATTTCTTCGTCGTGCGATTCGTCCGACGAGTCGTCCAAGACGATATTTTCGATGGCGGGCGCGGCGGCGGCGTTACCGTCGTTAGGCACGCGATTACGAACGAGGGTTACGGTTTGCGGCGGTCGCTCTTTACTGGCGATATCTTGATCGCGATCGTAACTCGCTTCGCTGCCTTTCGAAGAATATCCGTCGTCCAGTTCGATATTATCGGCGACGTAGGGAGGACTACCGCCGCCGTCCGAGTTGGACGCGCGCGAAGACGACGAGTAACCGCCGTCCTCCACGGTCTTTCTACGATGTTCGAATTTACTGATGAACGATCGCAACGAATTCACTACGTGTCTTCGTTTCGCCTGTTTGGCGCGCTCGTCGTCGTTGCCTTCGGCGCACGTGAACACCGGCGACGTCTTCTCCATCTGCTGCAGGAACCGTTGAATGATGGTCATGATTTTACTGTACGTTGTGACGCCGGTCGCCGGCAAACTGGCGTCGCGAGACGAACAAGCCGCGTCGTTCGAGCCGACGCCGTCGCCCACTTTGGCTACATTCAACCGGGCGAATACTCGACCATTGTCTATGATATCGAGGCACAGATTATCGTCGGCCGTTTTCTTCACCGTTATTTGGAACGTTGGCGACGCCGAAGTGGACAGCCGCGTCGACGTCCTTCCTCCGATCGAATTGTTTCGTCGCGAATCGTACAAAACCGAGCCGGCCGCCGCCGTAATCGGATTTTTTTGATGCGGCAATGTCGCCGAGCGATTTTTCAAAATTGGCGACCCCGTAGCCAGAATTGGATTTCTTCGACGTTGCGTTAGAATCGTCGGTGCCGGCGCCGGCGTCGGCGTCGCAGAGATCATCGGTTTGTGTTTCAATCGCTGCAGCGACGAAGCGGCCAAGTTCTTCGCGATATTGGCACGATTTCGATTCAAGAACGAGAAAGTCGGCTCGTCCGACGTTTTGGCGGGCCGACCTCGTATCGGTATTATCGGAATACGTTTGTCCGGCTCGATCGTCAAGTCGATAGACGGTTCTTCGTCGACGCTACAGTAATTATGCTCGTAGTACAGCGGATGCGGCGGCTCCTTACCGGGTCCCTTCGAACGTTGATCTGAAATAAAAATTTTCACGCGTCGTTAAATCGTATCCCTATTCGTCGCGACCGAAGTAAAGCGAGAAATTTTCAATCGAAACAAGCGTAACGTAGTTCTTCTCGATTTGGTACTTACCAAACGACGAAGTAGCACCGTCCTCGTCCTCATCGTCGCCAGCTAGCGGATCTACGGCATTGGAATTGTCGGCGGTGGCGGCGGCGGGTACATTAGAAACGACGATAGGAATTTCGCCGACTTTATCGTCCACGTGATGACGGCGAAGCGGATGCGACGACGTACCGTCTCCGTTGACCACTTCTTCGCTAATCTCGCACTCCATCGTTTCGATGGCATCCTTTTGAGGCGCGTTATTGTTTCGTTTTCTGTACACATCTCTCAGCTTTTGCCTTCTCTTTTTTCTCAAATTCAAACGTTGCGCGGCGTCTTCTTCTTTGCTGTGCGGTGCGCCGCAATCTGCCGCCGATTCTTTTTTACCGCTTTCCACAGACGTTTTCTTCATGTTCGACTCGAAACGCTGAACCGTACGGATAGTGCTCGATCGTTTGAGCAACGCGGATGACGCCGCTGCGCTAATTTTAGACGACTCGGTCGCCGCTTTCGTAGCTTTGGATTTGTCGAAATTCTGTCCCAGCATTTCTATCAATCTGTTTCTGTGATTCGCTTTTATCTTCTTCCAAGCGGATACGAAAGCCATGCCGCTTTTATAGGCCACCGAATTGATATCGAGATCTACGAGAACAGGCAAACGAAACGCAATTAAATCCAATTCGATCAAAAGTAAGCACGTCTGAGCGTAATATTCTAATTTTCAACGTTGAAAAATCACGATAATTTCAACATCGATTTAACCAACTGACTCCAAACAAGTATCCAATTTCAGACCTAGCGGTATTCATAGAAGAAATGAACAAAAAAAAAAAAAAAAAATACAACGTACTTCTCAACTGAGCTAATAATTTTCTCATCATTGAAGACTGTTCGGCACGCAATCTTTTTCCCTCTTCGTCGAGTCTTTCGTTATCCGCAGTCAGGTAGGTGATAATTTCTTTAGCCTGCAAAAAAAAAGTAGGTAAGTATCGAATATATTCATCCGCGTGAAAAAAAAGACCGCAAATTACGTACCTGAATCAAGATGGAGACTAACGAATGCGTATTATTCGGTCCGGACGGCCGCGTCTCCAATACCGAAGCCAAGTTATTTCTACGATTACGAAATTCTAGCCTTCGGAGTCGTTCGTTCATAATATGAACTTGCGGCGATTCGTGATATCGACTACGTTTGCTTTTCGCTTTGCCTTCACCATTGTCTGGGCGTGAGCCGCGGTTTCGTAAAGATTTCACATCGACAATGCGCAAACCTCTCACTGGAATGGCCATGTCGTCGGTTACGAGTTGACTGTAATCCATACGAGGTTTTTTCCGCAGGTTTCTCGATTGTTTCGGAGCCGCAGTAAGCGGTTCTTCTTTGATCGTATCGTTTACGTCGACGTTAGTCTGAAAACAAAAAAAAAAAATGAATACAGTAATTGTATCGAAAAAATTGAACGGGTATTTCGTTTAGACGTACACCAACGGTATCCGGAATTGCTGGAATTTCGGTAGTAGCGACGGCGCTTTTTTCGATAGCGTTGGTACGATCGTGAAACAATACCAAGTTGCTCTCTCGACCTGAGATTTCGTAAGAATGGTAATTAAAACAAGGATGGTCGCCTATGATTCTGGCCAAATTGATTTTATCCGCTTGCGGCACGCATTTCACGGCGGCCGGATTGAAGAAGAAATTCAGATACTGCTCGGTCAAGTCACTGCTTCGGCGGCCCGACCACCATTTAGCATTGATATGTTTCGAGGGGCGCGATTCGTCCAGCTGAGGAAAATTCTCTTTCTCTTCCAACGTTTTGATATGAGCGCGTTCCGAGTAACCGTCGTTGGTGCGTACGAATACGGATAGCTGATGCTGTTCGTGGTACGAGTACGGTCCGACCAGCACCTTGTCGCAAAGTCCCGGAAACGCGTACACGCCGAACGCCAATTTTTCATCGCTGCCTTCGGGTAATTTGGTAATTTGGCAGCAGATGACTTTCTTGGATAATTCGGCTCGATAAATGATCTCGAACAGCAGCCTGTAACGCAGTACGCAACCGCTGGCGTGACTCAACGACGCCACCAACTTATCCAACGAGATCAACAGCCATTTAACGCCGGCCGCCAATTTGAGATCGTGATTTTTCACCCAGCATATGTTGTTGGATTTATTCTTCCATTCGGACAGTTTGGACGTTTTGAATAAATCGTTGGGATTTCGAGAACTTCGCACGGCGGACGTAGCGACCGTTTTGTTGTCGTCGGACGCGTCGTCGTCGTCGTCGTCTCCGTCTCCTTCTTCTTCGAACGACACGATATCGATATTTTCGTCGTTTTTCGCACGCTCGATCAACACGTAATCGCAGCATACGAAATATTTGTTGTTGGTTTTTTGAAAATCCAGCATTTTTTTCAGTTTGTAAAAATAGACGAGCGAACGATTACGTTTAACGTAGTCGATTATAATGCCGTCGGTGCGAGTGCATTGAATTAAGCCAAAATCGTCCGTTTCTTCGATTAGCTCTCTTTCGGTCGGATCGCTCAGCTCGGCCGACTGATTGCTGTAATTGCCGGCGCTCAGGTACTTGATGAGCGTATCCGAAAGTTTCGGAATCGCTACGAAGCATTCTTTGTAGCCGAACTTCTTCAGAACCGATTTCTCTTCCAGTTTCGGCGGCTGGCTGGGCGCGGCAACGCGACTTCGTGACTTGCTCTTCGGACCGGCAGACATGCGCTTACTACGGTTGATGATGTTTTCCAGCATGTTTTCTTCGGCTTTCAACGTTAGTTTCGGCTTGCGTTTATTTTCGTCGAACCTCGATCTTCGCTCGGCGTCTGCTGGCCTTGAATTTTGTTTCAGTTCCTCCGTATTTGGCTTCTGCTCGTTTTCTTCGACATCTTTTTTCGGCGTGCTCTTTTCTTCGTCGACATTATCTTCGCAAACGCGTTCGATTTTCGCGACAGTTTCGTTCAACTTCGCCTCACTTTTTTCGGCTTTGCCATCCGCCAGTTTGTTTTCGCTCTCTTTCACCCGTTTGCGACAATTTTTCGCACTTACTACGTTGGATTTAGAAGGCTTTTCGACCGGCGGCGGCGGCGACTGGTTCTCGGGTTTCGGCTCTTCAACGTGCGTTTCTTCCTGTTTCACGAGCACCGGAGGTGGATAATCGTTTAGATCGGTCGCGTCGTCGTCGTCGTCGTCGCCGCCACCACTTATCGAAGTCTTACTCGAAACGTCCAGCCGTTTCGAACGGACTACCGTAGCGTCTACGCACTCCGACACCAAAGTAGCGAGTTTCGCGTCCTTAATCGGCACCAAGACCGGCTTGCATTTTCTTTCGTCGCCTTTGGTAATCAACGTCGACAGAGCGAACTCGGCCCAAAAATCGGTAATTTTTTCGTCGTTCGAATCGTTCAACACTCGCAAATTCCTATAGACTAACGGAAATAGCGGCCTATCGACGCCTAGGTACATGACGATACCTAATTTTTGGTCGCCCGAACCGGCGAACGTACTCTTCGACGGAGTTTCGACTTGTTCGAGGCATTCGGCGTAAGGATCAAAATGAACGGTACTCGTCGACGTTTTCTGACACGATACCGGTTTCTTTCGGCTTCGTTTTTTCGTCCTGCTATACACTGGTCGGCGTTTTTTCGCTTCTTTTTTCGGTTCTTCGGTTTCGGTCTCGGTTTTGACTTGGTCGGCATTCTGGTACATGTCCCATAAATGGTTGTATATGCTCTTTGGAGCGATTTTCCACGTCCCGTTTGCGCTCGAAGATGAGGGCCCGCTCGAACTGAGTTTTATTTTTTTGGCTCTCGGCGAATAATTCTGTTTCGTATCAGTGACACCGGTCAACTCGCCAGGAGTCGCCGAGGAACAAGAGCTAGCTTTTTTGTCACCGATTGCGGCCCCGACTGGCGAAAAATTCGACCTGGAATTTTTAGCCGATGCTCGGGCGTTGATCGACGTACGACCGGTGTCCACCGTAGATGGGTGATCGCCTTTAGACGAAACTGATGAATTTTTTGCAGCATTTTCGGTACGCGAATCACTTTCGTGCGGTCGTTTATGCGTTTCATCGTTACCGCAAGACTGACTAGGAGGTGACACCTTCACCAGTACACGTTTCGTGTTGATATTGTACCTCGCAGTTGAATATTTTTCGATCAATCTTCGTCTAAAAATTGGTTTATTCACGTATGGATTCGCATGTTTCAGTTTAGAATCGTCGGTTGCGAGTTTTGAAAGAATTTTTGAAGTTTGGTCTAATTTTTTAACGCAACCGTCGGATGCGTTTTCCATCCTTGAACACAACACACTCAGTTCATGCTCGTTCCTGGAAACAAAAGAGAAAAACAATTCTTCTATCAAATTTCGAATAGGTATATGTTGAAAATAAAAATCAGACAGAAAAAACGAATGAAAAAGAATTGAAAATTGGGGAAAATGAACATTAATATACTGCACCGACGAGCGCGAATGCGCGCGGCCAAAAAAAAAACAACACAACAAACGACTTTGTAGTAAGCGTGCGCGTCGTGTTACGTCAATTCAAAAAACAATTCTGATAAAGTTAACAAGAACGATAATCAAGTATGTAGCTATGAAATCGTCTAAACCGAATGCCTCAAGTGCGTGAGATTTATCGAATCATCGGTTCGTACATTCAAAAATTTTAAAGTTATTTCTCAATAAATTTTTTCACACAACTGAGAAGAAAAATAGAAAAACCAACGTAATAATTTGATGTATTTGAAGTTTGAAGCGAAAAAATTTCTATTAGCAGTGTTGTCAATGTTTAAGTCCTGGTTTTAAAAAATTTTAAACAATTATGTTATTACAGAAAAAAAAACCTAACGAGTTTACGTTTTTCTTTTTCAAATTGAGTATGCTAGAATGAAACCCTGATCTCTCCCAAATGAACTTGACACCTGGTGTACAACTTTCCTTCCAGGGATGTAATGATATTTTTGATCACGATAATATCATGATTAATCGGATCATCTCAAGATCGATTATGATCATGATCAGGTTTTCACTTTTTCACCACTGGGATCGCTAGTA
>FIZT01006737.1:0-14681 GCA_900065295.1 Paracoccus marginatus
CCACCCTGTAATACCCCTCGGTGTAGTGTACCATCCATGCAAGTTTGAAAAAAAATTGCTGAAGAACTCGCGAAAATAAAAATTCTCAATGGGAAAGTTGAAAGAAATAACGTTTTGTTCCATAACTAGGGGTGGGGGAGGGGTAGGGGGCTGAAATTTTCACCACGTGGTTTTCAGACCATAAGAAGCAAATTTCATCGGTTAGTTTCGAATTTCAGCTCCGGGGCATTTTCACCTATCTTATGCGCCGGTACCCTTTAAGAAAAAAATCGTCTACAGCGATTATTCGTCTTATTTCTTTTTTTAACCCAAAAAAGTTGCAAAATGGACAAATCTAATCATACCGTCATTCGACTATACCGCTAATTCCAAAGAAATGAGAAAATACGACCGAAACACTCGAGTTTGTAAAATTTTTGAATTTAGAAAATACGAACCACTTGTCTCTTACTCATCGAAATCTCATCCCTCCTTCGCGTCCCCAACATACGACGACGATGAAAACCCCCAAAAAGGAGACACAACCCGGTACCAAATCACCTTGAAAGAAAAAAAATTCACATACGAAACAATATGCAATTATTATATTAGTAAGTACTAGAGTAAAAGTTGCCAATTATACTCATAAACTAAATTAAATGGTATCATGCATTTAAGTCATAATGAAAAGCACACTTACGATAAAATTAAACGATACATGATAAACTCGGTTTCAAAAGAAGGAGAAAGGGAGCAATAGTACGGAATACATGATTACTATTTATGTAGAAAAAAAACTGTGATATTATTTTTTTCAAAAATAATCCGATATTTCCACGATACACACCAGAAAAATAAATTAACGAAGAGAATTACGAATCTCGTTTCGAAATTCATAACCAAAAAGCTTCTAAAATCGGTAAAAAAAAATACTAATAAGTATAATTTAAAAAACCCTCCACAAAAATTCTCACTCTTGTTGCTACGAAAAGAAAAAAAAAATCGAAATTATTTAGACGGTAGGGGGGCGGGGGTGGCAAATGAGAAGAAAGATCTTAAAATTACATCGTGACATAAATTACTATAGTAAAGATATGAAAATCTCGTATGTATAAATATCAGTCCTAAAAATTTGCGAATAAATTCTTTACTATAATGTTTATTCGTATAGCCCAAGACGTAGGTACTGGTCGCTCTCACAAAGAAAAAAAAAACATCACAACGTCTTAACGCGCCTATCTCGCAAATAAAATAACCACCAGTAAATTATGCAATATTATTTCATTAAAATTAATAACGCTTCAACCTATTAAGCATAAAAATTTCTTTCTTCACTAAAACGAAGAAAACACCTTTACGCAAAAAATTAACACGAAACAAATTATACATTATATAGAGAATAAAAGAATAAAAATGTTCGTTAATAATTTTTTAAAAAATAATCGTAAATCAAAATAAATAATTCTTTAAGATTAAAAAAAAAAAAAATAGGGAAGGGAATAAACAATAAAACCTAGATAACCTGCGATTGCAAAAGAAGAAAAAAATGTCGAGTAATCTAAATAAACAAGCATGCTAAAAAAAATGTAAATAAAAGGGACAAAAAACACAAGTGCAAACATACAGGGTAATAATAAATTTTTTAAAAAAGACATATCTGTTTAAACAAATAATTTCATAAGACTTTTTCACTTTTAAAAAAAATAATAATAAATCGATAATTACGCACACATGGGAAAATAACTAAAATCAAGAGCTTACAACATATATAAAACAACAAAAATATGTAATGACATGAAGTCGAGGACCAAATTAATACATCAATATTATAAACTTCGTTACAATGAGTAAAAATATCGAACAATTATTAAAGAGAAAATAAGATAATATCATGTAACACAATTTAACAGAGCTATTAAAAACAAACAAGAGGAAATGAAAAGAGAAATTATTATAAAATTTAAATATATAATTTAAAAAGCGCCACTCATCGAAGATTAACTGACGATTAATGCAAACCTGTTGTTCGTAGGCGCTTCAGCCAACGATACCTTAAACGACAAATACAATATCTGCGAATACATACAAAACAAACATGGCATACAACATAGCAAAAGTATATTATGTGTATAAAAATTAAAAACAACGAACGCAATAAATTCGTTTAGAATTCACTGCCTTTTTTTTTCTAATTCGCGTTACGTGCGTACTTACTTGTTCGGCTGAAAATCATTTTTTTTTTTCCAACGCATACAAATAAATGTACCTAGCTAGTTAAAAAATGTATCGAACCCTTAAAAATAATTTTTTTTTTAATGACTCCAAATCGAAGGTGGTAATCATTATCAATGCCACGAACTGCGAAATTCTTCAGCGCTCAATTTTGTTTGTAAGTAGCAATGCTGTACAGATTCATACATCAAACATGTGTGTAAGAGACGATATTGGGAAATCATTACAAGGAAAAACATCAATAAGGCAAATAAATAAGAAAAACATCATCGATCATAGATCCTCATACTTCGCCATCATTCTGAATATCAATTTCAACTGGGTAATAATTTTTAAATAACATAAGCGTGAAACTAACGAGAAATAAAAAACGATAACGCGACCATTGTCAATCTGCTAGCACGAAATCCGATACATACTTAGAAAGGCGACAATAATAAAATTTAATTCTTTCAAGTCAGCAAATTCTCGTTCGACAAGACGTATCAACACTAAGGGCACGTTTACAATTACTCGGTTCGTTTTGCATTCATTTCAAAACAGTAGTTCTCGTTACGATAAACTATTCAATTTTTTGCACTAAAATCTTTTTTCGAAAAAATCAGTAGAACAAGTAATTTTGAGAATTTTTCAATCTTTTTTATTCACATTCAACGTAAAAATAAAGGGCTCAAATTGACGATACATACAGGCAAACAGCTCTCGGTTCTTTCCTCAAACTGCCTCCATTCCTTCAAAACGATGAAAACTCACATCAGATTAGAACTAAATTATTTTAAAAACAAGATAACATCCAAAAATACGGAAGAAAGACTGTTCATTGAACTAAAAGTTTCAGAGTCCGTAGTACACTAGTGAATTTCCATTACAAAAACAAATACTTCTCTCTCTTATGCAACTCACTCATTTGGAAACAGTCAATAATTCAAGCTGATATAGCACCCAAACGGAAAATCGCATTTACATACAGCGCACAACGTGGTGCAACAACACGACAGTGAAATGTTCTCCCTCAAAACTTACTAACCAACATCCCACGTTCAGACGTTGTCCAATACGAATACTTTAATTCCATACAGGCAAATTAATCGACGTCGTTTTTTTTTCCTTCTAATGTACGATTCAATGCGAACTAGTACGGAAAAATCGTATAAATGACAATAGAAAAAATGAAACGTTCTTTTTCTGTCTATTTTTACGCTGAATAGTGACAATGGTAAATTAGATGCAACTGATAACGTCGGCAAAAGGAAGCTTCCTACACAGACATGTGTAATTTAAAAAACAAATACATTATGTAAAAGCAAAAGGGCAGAAAAATAATACAAGGAGAAAAAAATTAAAAATTCAATGAGACGATGAAGAGTATAGGGAAAACATGATTATCATATTCAATTCATGTCACCTTATGACTAAAATTTAATAAAAAAAAAAAATAATAACAAAAAAATGCATAATAATTTGAAAATATACGTTGCTTTGTACATAATAACCTCGCGACGATGCAAAACAAAAATCAAATCCACACAGAGAAATAAATAAATAAAAAAAAGGAACATAATAAATTATATAAAATGTGGAACATTGTATAAAAACAACGAATGACAAAAATTTTCTCAAACATGAATCATAGTAAATGATCAATAAAATACAAGTCAATCAGAATAAAAAAAATTACTCAAAAGCGACAAATTGGTAACCAATATCACAAGTAAGTAAATACCTTCGTTGCTCATCGATAATATTATATCAAAATAACGCAAATAGGATAAGACGACAAAAATGATAAATCACAACATTGCAGAGCCAGCACTGAAGACGCGTAGAAGTTTCAAAAAATGGGGGCAACACAATAAAATCTAATTTAGAATTATAAAAAAAATTTGTACTCACCATTACTGATGAGAATCATTCGTTGCTGGTTGTTGGTAAGCTCCATAGTTAGGATATGCGTATTGAGGAGCACCTCCAGTTGGTTGAGGAGTACCGTAATAACTAGCAGCGGAACCGGCGGACGGAAAACCGCCCAAAGTAGTGTACTGAGCAGCCGCCAAGGCAGCTGCTTGTTGATTATACATATTCGGAACGGAAGAAGAATTGGGTTGAGATGAAACCATACCGCTACCGGGTTGAACTTGAGACGGTTGTGACGCGGCCTGTGAAAAAAAAATCCAAGAAAAGATGTCAATATGTGAACCATTGATAGGTAGTTTCGTTGTATTCGGTAAATAGTAATACCTTGGCTTTCATCTGAGCTTCGATAGCTTCAGCTTCTTTAATTTTGCCCAAAGATCGATAATAGTGCGCCCATTGGGCGCTGTAATCGGGTTGGCCACCCTGATCGCCTTGCCCTTGCGGTTGTGGCGTTGTCGCTATTGACTGCTGTTGCTGGCCAATGGGTACTTGTTGTCCCTGCCCCATACTACTTAGACTTTGCATAGCTAACTGACTTTGAGAAGATATACCTTGAGCGTGCATTTGCTGCGCTCCACCGGACTATAACGAAAAATCGTCTAATTGAAAAACCCATACGATGAACCGAAAAAAAAAACTACACCACATACCTTCGAAGCTTTAGCTTGTTCTTCAATTACAGCCGCTTCCTTGTGCATTCCAATAGACCTAAAATATATACAGTGGTTACTATTTAATGTAAAAATTTAAAATAAAAACAATTTCAATTCCATACCTATAATACTCGACCCACTGAGCGCTGTAATCAGGCTGTCCGGTAGCAGGATTAATTTGAACAGTTCCACCGCCATTTGCGCCTTGAAAAATGAGCAATGAGTTTTCAAAAATACACACATACGAAAAAATCCAAAACAAAGAAAAATGATGACAGATGAATTCAACTTACTGAACTCGCCAGATGACGGGTGTTGTGGCATTTGTTGCGGCTGACCTTGACCTTGAGAAGAGTTTGGCCATTGCTGTTGAAACGACTGAGGTCCTCCGCCTCCAGACCAAGGGCTGCTTCCGTTGAAATTAGACACTGAGCTCAAATTAGGACCGCTTCCTACACCATAGTTACTACTAGGTCCATTTGTACTACCAGATAAATTCTAAAACAAAAAACCAAGGCAAAGTAACAATAAAATCAAATTAAACTGAGCAACACGACCAAACTTCCAACAAAACGTATTAAAATTTACCATATTCAGTTTATCAGAGAACATTCGTTTGGCACTTTCAATTTGCTCAGGCGTTCCTTTAATAATGAATATTTTTTCCTGCATATTGGCTTGCTGTCTTCGATCAATTTCACAATGCGCTCCAGTCTGTTGGTTAATCTGTCTGATTGTTTCGCCACCTGAAATCATCGACAAAAGCAACTCGTTCAGAAGTGAATCAATATTTGCCAAAACGCCAACATCTCACCTTTTCCAATGATAACGCCACATTTAGCGGCAGGCACAGCGATACTACTTTCCGTCATTTCTGGGTCCCATGTGCGAGAGTTATTGGAATTGGAATTATAATTTCCACCTCCACCACCGCTTCCGCCACCTCCACCACTGGATCTTCCTCTATTCTTCTATGAAAAAAAAACGCGTAATTAGTTTTCTGCACACGAAATATAGTTGTAGTTTGCTGAGAAGTAGAGAATAAGTATACCTGAAGCTGTTGTTCTTTCTCTGCCATAAATTCGTACACTAAGGCTTTAGCGTGCTAGAAAAGAAACACGACGATTACATCTACACTCACAAAACAACGCAAATGACTGGTTCGAAGTTACAACTTACATCTACTTTTTGCGGATCACCACTTATTCTTAAAGGTTTTTCGGCTTCTTGCGAAGGACCGTCTTGAATAATCACCATCTTAGCGCCGGATTTTTCTTGCAGCTGTTTAATAGTTTCCCCTCCTTTACCAATAATTAAACCAACTTTAGGACCAGGTACCATTATTTCAACCTGAAAATTTAAATAAATGCAAACGTTCATCAAACATGAATTATTAAATTATGAATTACTGAAAACAGTTGCAGTATTGCACTCGTACTTGAGTAAAAGTAGGGGTAGACACGGTAGGAATAGAAGGAGGTAGTCCTGAGCTCATGCCATCAGATAGTCTAGAGCCGCTATTTTGCATACTAACAGAGTTGACACCGGATGTGCCATTACCAACACCTCCTAGGGGTAAAATTTCACGACTTCGTGATTGAACAATTTGTTGAATCAATTCTTCAGCTTTCCTGCAATTAGACCAAAAATTAATACACATCAATGGCAACCAATACGCTGCATTAGAAAGTGATGAGTACTAACGCTATGCTTTGAGCATTTCCGGTGAGTGTGCAAATTCTATCGGGCATTCCTCCACTATCGGGAGCCATTTGAATTTTACAACCTGATTCTACTTGTAACCTAGTAATTTGTTCGCCTCCACGACCGATAACTGAAAATAAGTTATTTTTCAACCATAACAAAGTGTGTTTGTTTTCGTACCATCATAAGTACGAGGATACTTACTCAATCCGACCATTTTATCCGGTACTTTTATATCCTTATTTGATACGGGGCCCATGAGGTTGGTTACGCCAACCCCTTGGATCCCTGCCGCTGCTGCAGCCACTCTGGCGGCAGAATTCAAAAGAGGAGAACTACCTGAATTGTTAATTGGACTTGGCGGTAAAATCGCTTGTTTTTTAGTTTCGGGTTCACCTGAAAGAATCACAAGTGCGTTAGTTGACTAGTACACAATCTTGCGGTTTACAAAAAATAACTACCTAATTTCGAATCTTCGAGAATTCTTTTATGACTTGATTCTGACGACGATGAACCACCTGGTTGGATTTTAGCTGCTATCTACGCACATAAATATAAACATGAAAGTCAATTTAATGAACTCGATACCGTCGAATTATCACTCGTACGTGGGTAAAACGCAATCTCCAAGCACTACAAGTAAACACTACGAGGTGTTTGAAGTAACATGCGAGAGGTGGGCCGGCTTTTTAGGATAAGTTGCGAGCAATATTTTAGACACTTTAGAGCGTATTAAAATAATTTACGATAGAAATAAAACATATTAAACGCGTTATTAGTTACCTCTCGTGCTTTCTGAAGAGCTGTTGCAAATGCGGTGCTTGAGTTAGTGTTCTGATTTGTAGCAGCTACTGCAGGAAATTCGCCACTCATTGTGTAACATGAAGAAATTGATTAAATGTGGCCGCTTTCGTGAATAAACTTCATCTTCATTATGAAATGCATTCAACTTCAAAAAAATGCAACACGCCAACGAGAACATAAATTCAGAAGAAACGAATTTTTTTCTTTCATTACACACTCACACTACTAATTACGTTGTGATCATGATGCCACAATTTTTTTTTTCGAAAAAAATAGTCGATAGAGCGAGAAAATCTAGATGTAGGCTCGTAAAATAGGTAACCACACTGGTACCGTTAGTACTATGATGCTTCAACTCCAACGAAAAAAAAGGATTGTTTTCAAGTTTTTATTTTAATTTTTCTTGTGTTTCAACACGCATGTAGCATGTAGCATAGTTAACCTCAATAGTCATCTAAAAAACTGAAAATGAAGCAAAACTTAATTACCAATGTCCGAAATTTTCAAAATGCGGACTGGTCATATTATAATCCATAATTACTGAATAATGACGTTTACTTTTGACATTTTTTTTTTAGAGAAACTTGAGAAAGTAGTAGGTAGTAGACTATTGTGGGTAGGCTCGTAGGCCTTCAAGTTTCAGCTCAATGAGCTCAATCAATTTTCTGAATCGTTTTCATTATTCATATTTTATTAGGAATACGTAAGTGTAGTATTTTTGAAACATGAAAATAAAACTACTGAAGGGTGTTCAAAATTTATGAAGGATTCAATCGCGAAGAAAAAAAACAATGAAAATACATAAATCTGGAGTAGCGACAATAATAGTATAATGAAATGAATACTCGCGAGTTTTTGCACGATGCAATACGTGATCAAAGTGAAAACTTTCTAATCTATTAAAAACAAAACATGTAGGTATGTGGGTGGGTACTGGGTACAAATTTTTCAACGGTTACAAAATGTAATACTTGTATCACAGAAGATGCTTTCCAACAAGAACTTGACATAACTAAACAGAAACACATAAAATAAACTTGACATTTGCGTTTGATCATTGATGAAGTTTCATCATCAGTTATTGAGTCACATAAGTATAGTCCAGTAAGGAATGAAAAACTGCAAGATTATCCATATAGAAAAGGGCTATCTAACGACCCAGCACCGAAGGCTACACCTCCTTCATCAATGGAACGTTCCTTAGTTCTGAGCATGTGTCCTACTTGTTTATTAACCATGATTTTACTTTCGTCTCTGAAAAATATTTCAAGAATACCACTTAAAGTTGAAGATGAATGATTTCAATTAGTCATTATTTAGTTATAGTAGTACCAATGAGTGCATATTTACCCAATAATAACTCCAAATACACCAAGTTCAGAAATGACCTCTAAATTGGTTGGAACATCATTTTGTTCGGGTCTAATGATGAAATTATTTTGAACCGGAGGCCTTATTCGATTCATCAATATGAAAGCTGTCCTTTCTTTCGATTTTCCAATTTCGGATAGAATCTAAAACATTTCGATGTTGGATGAAAAACAAAAGGAAACAATTATTTAAGAAAGCATCCAAATAGTATCATTTTTATTACTTTGGGAATATCTTGGCCGTAAATATTATTTCCGCCGCCTTCTCTTTGGGGTTTCAATACGAAATCGTCTGGGTTTTTAATCGCCATTTCTACGGCTTTATCACCGGCTGCATCCTGTGACAAAGCGAGGTGTAAAAATTAAAACTCCAATCTAGGTACAACAGATATAAAAATATCAAAAATGAGTATCATGTACTCTAAAATAAATGCTTACCAAATCCAAAGAATACAGTCCAGTAAAAATTTCTTTCACTTTTTTGATTTTTTCTTCATCCTTTAAAAATTTATTTAATGCGTTTTCAGCTGCTAAAGCTTGTTGAACCTAAGTGAAAGAAGATTTTTTTAATGCTTCATTAACAACTGCAAATGGGAAAGAAAAACGACTAAATTAAATTTACCTTTTTGGTCCCTGCAAGATGATAGTTGATGGATGGACATTTTATAGCTTTCGATCTTTCGAGTTGGAGTCTAACATCCCATTCTTTTTCACTAGGGTACTGTTCAGGCGAATACGCTGACCTGTAGTACACTACAGCGATTTCTTCATCATTTCTGTAGGGTAAACATGAAAAAAAAGTTATAACAAACGTATAGGTAATATCAATATCATCTGTTTAATTTATTTTATTTATCTAGTTTCTTACACTAGAAGCTCTCGATGTTTACCCAACTTTGCTTGAACAAACAATTCAGTTAGAGTTTTTCTTAATATTCGAACTTTTGGGTTACGTCTATACAACTCAAACTCGTGAAATCTTTGGTCACAGATGTTGTATAACTCATCTTCCACAACAACCAGTATAGCGGCACTACAACATTGAAGAAAGTGAAAAATAAAATTTAGTATCTTTTAAATTACTTCGAGAAAAAAAAATCACAATAGGTACCTTGCATTATCGTAAAATTTCCAGGCTTCCAATATTCCTTCACAAATACCTGATAAGGCGTTATTTTCTGGTAACTAAAATCCATTTATATGAATTAAGATGAATTTCAAAAAATGACATAAACGTTTAATACAATGAATTACTTTCTCCAAATCTTCAAATCGGTTCAAACGTTCTAAAACAAATCTGAAACAATGCGCAATGTACTGTATAAGATATCATCGAGTAAAAAACCATGCATATGAATCAACAAATTTCCAATGAGTATAACTGAACGCCAATCGGTTTGTTACATAACTCTCTAAGCTACCGTAGAGATCAACTACAAAAATATGAACACATAGCCTCCTAACTATCGAGTAAAGGAAAGAAAAAATTGTGTAAAAATTTTTTTTATAATCATAAAGCAATTATTTCATTAGAAAAAAGTATTTATTTCCTTCACCATTTGCAAATTCTTACAGGCTAGGAGACTACGAAATCAAAACAAAGCTAGTATTGATTCATGCAAAATTCTGCGACGTCACGTAGCGTTTCGAGTAGTTATGAACACAACATAAGCAATAAGCATACTGTTGGTACAGTTACAGTAGAATAGTTAAAAGCACACACCAAAAAAAAGTACAGATTTTTAGTGTAAAAAAAAAAACAGGGGTTTCCCCAAATAAATCATTTTAAATAAATGTTCGAAAGAACAAATACTACTTTCTCACCTGTGCAGAAGGTCGAGTTTTGAAGACAAACCAGCAAAACTACTCGCAATCGTGTTAATTTCCACTTGTCTGATAGATAACGATAATTCATTTTTAACATCAATCATGTAATCGGATCGAAATATGCCTAAGCCAATAAACTGAAACAAGGTTTCTTACCCAATCTAATACACCATCACTAAATATTATTTTTGGAGAGATACAAATAGAAAATTAATATAAAATAATTCAATTTTTCCTACTATTATAGTACCCATTAATTTTACTTCAAATGCTTATCACCTTTAGCATTTATTTCAATTCCCCCAGTGCTAATTTAATCCAATAACGAAATGTGTGAAAAGTTTACAAGAACTCCTCTTGAAATATAAATAAAATACCACGGGGCTAAGTTATCTGTAATATGACCATATCGAATAAATGAATCCCTTCATAAACTTTATCAATTTAGCGATAAACTTTGGTAAGATACATACAACAATAACGTAATAAGTGGATACATGCTTCTAAAATGAATTCATTGTGACATATAGAATAGGTAAAGGATTCGTATTTTCAAGATAAGTTACACATACCTAACCAACAATAGATGTTTACACAATAATAACAACATACGTAGAAATCTAATTTTTTAAATTACGATGCATAAGATAGCATTAAATTGAGCAACGAGAGAATTTCAATATTTTCTTCTAAATTCACAATGAAATCAAATAAATCATCAGAAAGTCAGTCAATTTTGATCAGAATTTTTTCGTAATTTTCAGAGTGCCTACATAAAAAGATTTTTGATAAACTAATTCGCATAATACTGATACACATCACAATAGAAAAGCAAAGCGACAACAAACAAAAATGAATAAATAGGTACATAAACTCGACCCTACGAAAGACACATTCCAGAAACATAATTTTTTCCCATCAAAATCTAACCTGTGGATAATCCTTGAAGCTGGACCTAACCATCCAAATCCACTGGAAATAGTATTAATTTCAACTTGTTTCCAACAACAGTATGGATCGAAATGAACTCCATCGCATAGCGATTCCAACATTATGTCTGATCTTAGAATTCCTAAAGTGATGAGCTTTAGGCATTCAAACATTGTATAATTAATGCATATTATACAGACAGAAAATACCCTTCAAAAATTCAATTTTTTTAGAATAGGAAATAAGGAAAGGGGAAGGGTAAAAACACCTAAAAATTAATACGTGCGTAAAGTTTAAAATCACACGATTAAGATAGGAAAATTTTCAATTTGTATACCTGAGTAAGTCCTTCGTTTCTCACAGTATCGTAAATATTGAATAATTTTTTTGTAAAGACATCGACTTCTATGGTGCTGTAAATAATAAAAACAAATGTTCAGTACAAGTAAAATAAAGCAAAATACGAGTGACTCGAAATAACTGACTGTTTCAACGCATTGAATAGAAATTCGTAATCGTGAGCTACTTTGTGCATCAGTTCGTTCAAAATAGGTTGAATTTCTACAGCTTTTTCAAATTCAACTCTTGGAAACGCAGAAGGAAATAGTGTAAAGGGTGCAAAAATCACTGAATCGCTGGAAAAATTATTTTTCGATCTCATGCCAATTCCTGTAATCATTTTATTTTTGATAAATAAAAAAAATATATATCGAAAAGAAAATAATCATCACCAGAAAAAATTCAACATCAATCCATGTAGCTTGAATTAATAAATGGCAATAATTAAAGGACACATTATAGCAGACAATTGAAAATTTCGGTAAGCTTACCATTCAGAAGGGCCCAATCTTTGATAGTGTCTATCAATTCTTTCAATTTTTTCTCATTTGGTAACGTAAAATGACTAGATAATTTACCACCATCAATTTTTTTTCTTTTACAGTCAGTCATGTTGGAAAAAATATTTTTGAGAGACTTGCTTCGAAAGTTGAACAGAAACGCGATAACCGTTTTACTTTACTGTAAATCTGTAAATTATCGCGAACATATACCTAATCCTACTTTGTACGTCTTTATAACTATAACGATTCTCACATTCTCAAATTGAATGATTGTTGACTGATAAAAAATTTACGTGTTGTTTGGGAATGTGGTGGAGTGGCGGGAGTGGACGAGTGGAGGGAGCCGGTGAATGTGGTAAATCAGGTTGAAAACTTTCTTTAAAAAACTTACTTTACCATTCATTTAATGCGAATCGCAATTCAAATTTCAAAATTAAATTAAAGCTGACGATTAGGTATTCAAAGTTCAAACAAAAATTGCGATTCCGTTCAACTAAAAACGAAATTTGACATAAAATAAATTCTGATTGAGATTTGAGATTAACCCGGAAATGAAACTTCAAATACGCCGAGAAAAGCAAGTCATCATCACTACCAACACTTATTCCACTATAAAAACTTCCAATTATCGTTTTGTACGTGTTCTTCAGCCAAGTTGGAAGTGGATGAGTGCAGGTTAAGTGAATAACTGGGGTTTTCAATGGGATTTTTCGAAAGTCTCGTTTAAAAATCTTAAAAGGTGACTTAACGAACTGAAATCTTGTAATCTCGAAGTAATCGAATTTGTTTCTCCATACTTTTGTGTCCGAAATGATGTATTAATTTCAAACGCTTGCAGCAAATTACAATTTTTTATTTTGTTGAAAACATTCCTTTCGCGGTGTTTTTATCACTCAAAAATGAAAAACTGTCTCGTACTTTTCATTTTGAGCTCGGTGCTTATAACGCTTGTTCAGTCTGGTGACTACGACGTGAAGGATTTAAAATGTCAAATTTGTACTAGAGTGATCGAAGAAATCCGGAAGAACATTTCTCGAGTTGATAACAAACGAACCATAAGCATTGGTGGCTTTCGTCTGGACGATCAAGGAAACTATCAGGAAAAATCTACTCTTTACTACCGGTCAGAAGTATACTTGACAGAACTAATGGAGAATATTTGCAATAAAATGGACGATTATGTGCGTGCAACTTTCAAAGAAACTGGTAAATTAACTGTAATTCCTCTAATTTCGGAAGATGGTAAAATGAATCCGATAATGAGTGAAGTTGACGTTGTGCAAGATTCGGATTTAAATAAAAGTCTGAAATATTACTGCGAAGATATTCTTCATGAACACGACGATGAATTCGTACAAGAGTTCAGCAGCGAAGAAGAAAACGCTATATTGAATATTTGTGCTCGTGCTGCAGCTTTTTGTGATGAAGAAAGTATTACTCAAACAACAGAACCCAAAGACGAATTGTGAAAATGTTCCAAACCAGAAAAATACTATACTTTGGAGTTTTAGCGAATTTGAAATTACCTACGTGCTACGTTTTGCTACATTTCACTAATGATAATTTGACGTGGAGTTGATATTTTTAAGATTCGTTTGGATCCTGTGATATATATTTAAGTATTGCCCTCACCCCTCACCGTTACTTTATTATTTGATGAAGGAAAATTGTGCTGTAAATTTTCTTTTTCAAGACGCGATTAACTGGTTTTCTACGGAGTACTATGTACAAAAAATTGGTTAGCTCTTTTCTCATTTTGTTGTAAAAAATTTTTTTTTTGTTATTTTGAATTGAATTGTAAATAATGTATACTTAACTTTATTGGTTGAGAGTATTGAAAGTCGACAAAAAATCCTTGGAAGTACGTAATGCACACTCAACTTTGCTGCGTCAACATGTTTTTTTTTTGTTATAAAAATATACGTATTGCAATTGAACTATTTCTTTGTACACTTGATTTCAATTTGTCAATGGTCAACTACCAAGAAATGAATAAATAAAACAAAAAACTTTGTGAAATTAAATATTGTGATTCAATATAAAATTTGAAATAATTTAACAATTATCACATTTTCGTTTCAATGCATGATATAAACAAGTTTGATTAAATTAAAAATAATAATATTGACAAATATCACAAACAGAAGAAAACAATGGTTCAGTAATTAAAAAAAAAAATAATAATAATAAATAAGGAACGCTACCTATAGGGGAAGTGCGCCTAAGACGACATACTTTGCACTTTGGCTCAATTTCTGACCATACTATTATAGTTACAAAAACGTTTGACATGGCAAAGTAAAGTTCAAACATTTGGCTACAAAGTAGCGCAGTTTCATTTTTCAGGTGTGAAGTTAAGTCCAAAAAATTGAGCCCCAAAAATTTTTCGAAAAATGTGTCATCTTAGGCGCATGTGTGCTCAAGAT
>FIZT01006747.1:0-12298 GCA_900065295.1 Paracoccus marginatus
GGGGGCAAGAAGGGGTCGTACCCAAAAAATGAATAAATATTCGAACTCAGTGACCTTGAAAACATAACAAACGATATGTCGCACGCGTTTTTAAATTTTTTGAGATTTTAGCCCTGTTGGGGGTGAAGGGTCGAAAAAATTTGAAAAAAATTCGCAACACTCTCCGCCAGTATCTCTACTTTGATGCCAAGTTTGAGGGAAAATGTGTTGAAGACTTGGGGAGACAGATTTTTTACGAGAGGTAAAACAATTTCTCGTGTGCTCTCATAAAATCATTTTCCATCAAGACAAGTCAAATGGCGTACAAATTTTGTCGAGATCTTGAATGAAGGTTAAATTTTTCTCCTTTTCCTCACTTCCCATCCAGAGAAAATTTTCAAACTGTTGAAAAAATTGAAATTGAATATGCGCAGTCCAAAAAAAAAATTCTCAAAAAATTTTTGAAAAATACCAGAATTCGAATAATTCACGCCACAAATGCGAATAAAAAAAAATGAAAAAAAAATGAAAATTGAAAAATCCAAAAAATAACCAAAAATCAAAAATTGATCAAGCGACACGAACAAACTTTAAACGACATTTTGCGAAACTTTTCGTCCAACCTTTCAAGGGGTCGGTTTACACCCCCCCCCCCCCCCCCCCCACCAAAAAAAAAAAAAAAAAAAAAAAAAAAGTTTACCCCCCCCCCCCCCCCCCTCAAAGTTGAAAAATATCAAAAGTAGAAATTTTCAATTTAATGCGGAAATAAATTTCATTTCATAAAAATGTTGGCTTGAAGATCATACAGTTTCCCTCGAAATATGCCATGAAAGATGAGAAAAAATTAATTCGAAAATTGTCGATTAAATAGGGTAGACTAATGACCAAAAAAAAAT
Source organism: Paracoccus marginatus (assembly GCA_900065295.1). NCBI lineage: Eukaryota > Metazoa > Arthropoda > Insecta > Hemiptera > Pseudococcidae > Paracoccus > Paracoccus marginatus. Next base: position 876 of record FIZT01006747.1, read on the forward strand.
TGAAAAGAAATTGGAAATTGTCAAAAAGAATATAATATTATGCTGCGAATTAAAAAAATATATATTCAAAATTATGTAAATTGAAACGAGATAATGATACGCGACTAAAGAAGGATTTTAATTCGACAACAACAAAAAAAACTTGAAATAAAACCAAAACCCAAAATCTGATTAAGTATCTTCTGTCAAAATTCTTTTTCAAAATTCTCAAAATCCTTCAAAACCTCATGCTCTTCTTAACATACAAACCCCGTCCACGCAATTAATAGATACTAAAAATAAAAAACAATTTCACCGCAATGCCATCCATTACCATCGCGTAAAAACCCCACCCGCTTGTGCATCTACCTACCAAAGAAGGGGAGGTGAGGGATGAAACTCGCACGACGTAAATGAATTACGAGGCAACATAACGTTTGAAAAAAATTTCTCTTCTCTTTGGTATTTCCGTCGATGCAGCTCGTCCTCCGCCTTTCTCGGTGGCTTTTTTTTTATCGCCGCGACCACACCGACACACCGAAAGGCGAACGTACGATCGACGCTTATAAATCGCGAACCCGATAGACCGCGCTCTTTTGCCGGTCGTCGTGTGTACTGTACGTATAGTAGCTGCAGTACATAAAAACGAGACGATAAAATTTCGCATTTTAATAATTCATCGCTCCTGCGGCGTACATATAAGGCGCGACCGAGCCCACCCTGCATCCTTTCACATCTCGCGCGTACTTTGAAAAATACTCCGCGAATTTATCGCCGAATAAATTTCATCGCTGGGCTGGCGGCCGGGTTCGGGGCCGGCGTGTATTTTTCAATAATGGATAAAAAAGTACCACCGACGTGAAACACCACCGCCATATTATGTACGTTATACTCGATGATGTGTTTGCTTCTCGGTCGTTTATAATTTTTTTTCCACCATATGCCCTTCCTATTTGAGCTCGGCGCTCTTGTATCGGTATTCGACATCGCGTCCTTTGGGGTCGCGAATATTCGCGCTTTCCACACACAACCAACCAACAAATCACGCGCAAAAAGAATAACGTCGTTGTGCTCGATGACGATGAAAGTACATACGTAAAACCTATGTTACGAGCTATTTTAATGTTTCCCAAAACGCTACATGCAAATTTTAATTAATTTTTTTCTAATTTTCAAATGCCTACCGCGCCCTAATGCGGACCAGCACATTTTTCATCGAGGCATATGCGAGTGTTTCACACGCCTTCTACCACCCACACGCTGTTAACTGAGAATTTTTTTTCCTGCGACTTTATCTTGCCTAAATTTAAAACAAGGCCGCCTCACACACCCACGAAAACCTTCCAAAAAAACCATTTTCACTCGCTGCCACGTTCCACATCGGAATCGTTATTCGCGAAATGAAGAAAAAAGGATGAACTCGACGACACAGTACGCCCAGACTAATCCGCCCGCTTGAACCGACATCAAAAACCCTCACTTGGGCGAGATATCTAATTGAAGAGAAAGAAAAACCCAACGCACACGACTGATTCCGCAGGAAGCTTCAGTCGGTGACAATAATTTGCATAATTGAACGAAATATTTACGACGTCTACGACGAATTGGTAAAATTGCGCGAAAAAATCTACAATCGTTATACTTAGATTGATTCGCAGCGAGAGAAAAAATACAAAAGAGAGACGTCGAAGCGTAGCAATTTACGTATAAACGCGCACATCAAACGAATACGACGCGACGTCATTCGAATCAATTGTTTATGGCGAAAAAACAATCAGAGGCCGTGGGCAGCGCGGGGGGCGGGGTATTACTACGCGGCGGTTTTTTCCACAACGGATCAGCGGATTAAAGATTCGTATTTTGATGGAATTAACGATTCGGACGCGGCTCGAAGTAGGGTAGCCACGAGTTAAAAACACATATTGCCAGAAAAAATACTCATAAACCATTTTCGCTGCATTATCAGTCGGTTGGCGAGCATCGCCGCGGCGACGGGGTAGGGGGCAATCTGTCGGAGATCTCGTGCTCGTGGACAGCCACCGCAACGAATAATAAATAAAACCGCAAAACCCCGAGTAACGAATATATTTTCCACGCTGCAAAGCTCATAAAATGTACACCATAAAAGCGTAGCGCCCCCATCTAAATACATATAAATGTATTTTATGACCTCAACCAACGATACGAAAAACGGTTTCGTATAGTGTTTTTCTTTTCCCCCAACCCTCCACCCCCTCTCTCCCTTACACCGTTGCTTAGTGTCGTTTCCACCGAAAATCAGCGGGAGGAGGAACGAGATGCCTGGATGCGTTACGTCTTTTCGAATCAACCCTTTATAATGTACCATCATTACTTACATTTGTTGCCTTCATTTTTATCGCTTTTAAAAGACTTAGTTTTTTCCAACATTGTCGTCGTTTCCTTATTTGAAATTTTGGTAAAAGGGATGCGATATATGTAGAGAGGGGGGCGAAGTGGATTTTTTTTGTCAATTCGGCGAATGGAATTTTATCAAAAAACAGACTGCAAGTGTCGATTCCTGAGATGTTCATGTTTTTTTTTTTCATCACTCGTTGCGACGATTTCTCTCGTTTTTGTCACTTATACTTTTTTTTGGGCTTTTTTGTCACTTTTGTCATTTTTGAAATTTTGGTCATTTTTTATCAATTCGCACGAATCTCGATCATTTCTGTCATTTTTTTCAAATGATGTTATTTTGGTCAGGAATTACAAATATCACAGTCGTTTTTTCCTCTCAATTTTTTGTTCAAGTCGTTCCAGTTGTTCATGTCATTTTGGTCATTTTTTATATTTTTGTAATTCCCTCCTTTTTAAAAATTCATCTCATTTTTGTTTCTCCCTTTCCCATTCTCAGATTGATGAGTTTGGTACTTTTGGTCACCTCTACTTTTCTTCTTGTCTCTGTTACATCTACTGCTTTTAGCATTTTGGTCATTTTTTTCTTATTGTAGTCACTGTAGATATTTTGATCACATTTCTCATTCTGGTCACGTTTCTTATTTTGATCACATTTCTTATTTTGGTCACATCTCTTATTTTGGTCATTTTTATAATTTTTTCTAGTGATTTTTGTCATTTGCACTTTTTAAAAAATCATGCCACTTTTTTAGGCCAAATTCTCATTCAAGTCACTTAAGTGATTTTGGTAATTGTTATGGTCTTTTTAGTCACTTTCATTCGCCTGGCTGAGCTTGTCATTTTTAGCATATTGGTCATTTTTTGTTTCTCTCTTCATTTCGGTCACTTCATTTTTCATTTTTCTCATTTATGTCACTTGAATTTGTAAAAAAATCATGTCATATCCCAATTTTTATTTTAGTCACTCCTCATTATTTCGGTCGTTTCTTGGTTTTTAAATGTCCTAATTATCATTGATAAATTAGGCCTTTTTAGTTTTTTGTCACAGTCATTTTCTTATCCATAGTTCTTGTCACTTTTGTCGTCTCTACTTTTCTGGTCATATTTTGTGTTTTTTCATTTCAGTCATTCCAGGCATTTCTGTCGTAAGTATCTGTTTTTTTGGTCATGTTTAGTATTACCTACTGTTGTTTCATACTTTTTTTTTAGCATACTTACTCAGTGTCACTTTCATTTTTCTGGTCATGATTTTTAAACTGTTCATTTTTTTTTTTTGGTCACTTACAATTTTTTCAATTTTTGTCATTTATGTACTTTCTTTTTGAAAATCGTGTCACGTTTGTTTTTCTCGTCCTAAATCTTGAATTGGTAGTTTTGGTCATTTTCATCTGTTCTGCTGTTTTGGTCATTTCAGTTATTTTCCCTATTTCTGTCATTTCTGCCACTTTGGATTTGTCAGTAATTTTTATTATTTTTATTTTTTTTTTGGTCATCTGTCTGATTTCAGTCATTTTAGCATTTATATTATTGTTGTAGTTTTCGTTTTACCTGTTTCATCCGGCATTATCAACTGTTAATCGATTAGTTGAATCAAAGTTATGAGATTGAAAAATTGTTAGAGAAGATTAATCAATTATTCAATTCATCCAACCTGTACAGTCATCATTTTCGTTGTTCTCTTAATTTTTCATGACTCAAAAATAGAATTGAAAAATTTACCTATTTCTCAACTGAAATACCAGCAAATTTGGAATTTTGATCATTTTAATCACTTACGATGAAAATTTGGTTGGTTTTAATGTCACTCTCATTTTTATATTTTTTTTTTTCAGATTCAATTTTTTGGTCATTTAAATTTTTTTTTTTCATTTTGGTCATACAAGCTACCTATTTTTTGTCACTTGTTTATAACGGCCATCAGGTGTAGGTATTTCTGCTATTTTTCTAATTTTGGACATTTTTATCATTTTGGTCACTTATTTTTATTTATGGTTGGCGCAATTATTTTAAACTTTTTAGTCATTTCTACATTCCACAGTTTACCTCCTTTTGGTCATGATTGTAATTTTAGTAATTTTTGGTCACTTTTGTTTCTGGTCCCTCTTGTCAAGTTTGTCATGATGATATTTTCTACTGCCCCTTAGCTTGGTATTTTTTTTTTACTATTTTATCAAATTTTGTCAAATTTTGTCAAAATTGTAATTTTTATAATTTTAATCTGTTGTTCCTGTTGTTCCATTTTTACTAACGTATAATTATTTTTTTTAAATTTTTTTTTAAAATTTAATTACAACACTTACTGCGGTAATTTCAATTCATCAAGAATATAAATAATCAACTTCAAAAATTCACCCGAAAAAATACCTTTCTAAAATAAAATCCAACCATTCTAAAATGTAACCCTGTACTTCGCACACTTCGACATTAAAAAATACGTACCACCAAGACCAGCACGAAAAAAAAAGTAATTGCGCCAATCAGTTGTGCGAGAACAAAACCCTCTTGATCCCACCTCCCCCAAACCCTTTCGAAATCCAACCATCGAGTCGGCGGCAAAAAAAAAAAAAAAAAAAAAAAGGAACGAGCCAGCGACACACACCACACCACGCCATCGCCACGCCGGAGATAAAAAACCATGAAAAGCGAGCTTTTAATCCCATCTTAACACGCTGTTTTCCCAAAAGGAGCATATTTGATCTCGTTTAACGTCCACTAAATCAATACTAATTTTACCACTTATTTTGCCCGAGCGTAAAATATTACCAGCCGCTCGAATCCCCGACCAAATAAATCCCATCTCCATGGTCTCCGGCGGCTATAAAACCCATCCGGCGGCATTCTGCTGTACACGGCGTCGGCTATGAGAAAGCGGGGGGAAAAAACGCAGCGAAAATAATCGCTCCGGCCACGACATAGCCGGCTCGTCGACGTTCCTTTGGGATATATGTATACGCGAATAATCTATACGATATTTTACAATATTATATACACCGCCTTTGAATCTCGATCGTACGCGTCATTTTTGATATTTTTTTCTCTCATCCTGTTTTACTCTGTGGGAATCGATATGTACCTATGTAGGTACGGTTGGATCGTTAATACGATGGCGAGGCGATAAATTTATACGTACGTGTACTTTCGTACCTGCAAGTACCCTCTTCTGTCAGGACTGATTTCATCCTGTTAGCTCGTTTAAAACGGCTAATACCTCGAAATTTACAGCCCCTTAGGCTCGAGCGTGGAAATTCGGGTGGAATTGCCCGCGCGAGAATTCTCGTCGAGTCGACGAAAAATCCGCCAGTACGTACGGCTGTGGCTGGTTACTTCTCATGTGGCTGGAAAGTGGAAACTAGCTCGACGTTAATTTGGCGCAAATAAATAACCCTGTCGTACTTTCGCTCGTAATAATGGTCACGTACTTATACATACGTACACGAAAATAAGGTAATTAATGCAAAAACCGCACGAAATGATCATTAGCGAAGATAAAAATGTGTTTAATGTCTTACATCACGCCACTCTTCGTATCCTTTGCGCTTTCCTTCGTCGTACTTGTCTGATTTTAATTTTCAATTCGACGTACTTATTGCTGGGTTTGTGTATACTCGACATACATATAAAGCTAGAATCTTCACTGTATACTCATTCTGCCCTTTCCACCTCTCCTTTTGGAAGGTAGTTGGCTAAAAGTGAAAGTCTTTTTAGGAAATGGGACTTGATTTATTGTTGCGAAGCATATGCGTACGCGTACGCACATCCCAAAGGAAACTCTCTCTCTTTTTTTGACTCTCCACGTACTCCGGAATCTTCTCCACGCCTCGTAGCTCGCTTTTATGTAGCTTTCTAGTTTCACCGTGAGACCACCTGCCACCCTCGAAAACATACTCCAGGCGCTGCTTACTCGGCATGCCAAAGAACAATCGAGTAAAAAGAGACAAAATCACGCTGCCGCTTCGGCGTAGACAGATGCGACACCCATTGCTCGTTTGATTATACCGATTACCTCAATTTTAACCAGCCAGGTACGCGGCGACCGGTCGACCACCGAATACGACACCTAGACCGCGAGAATGGCGATTAAAAAATACCAGCACACGGCGCGTGCTCTGCAACGACGACGACAAGGACGACGACGACGACGGGCACCACGCCACCACGTAAGCCGCACCGCACACAACACGCGTATACGACACCGAAAAAGCAGCACTGAGCAACGTCACAGATACGGAAAAGGCGCGAATGTGGAATATCCGTCGCGTCGCACGTTCGCCGCGATATTATTATAAAAACACACACACGCTGGCGTACTATCGTTATATTTGTACGCGGCGGTTCGCGGCTGCGACTGCGGCTCTTTCATTCTTCGTCTTTCAAAGCCAAACGCAACACATCTCTTCGATGAAAGTTTTCCGTGTCATATGGGGCGAAAAAGCGCGCAAATAGTCTTTACGTTATGTACACCCTTTTTACCGTACACCGCATTTACACACTCGTAACGCCGTCGCTGATAAAGTCCAAAGCTCTTTTCACGCCTGCCCCTCCTCGCTGCCCCTCCGCAGCTCAGCATCTCGCTCGCACTCACGCATACCTATGGACGGGCGCTTGCGTGTTATTGATTCTCCTCGTACCCGTTTTCCACTCGACAACTTGCTCTTTCTCGCTTCAGCACAGTCTCCGTGGTACGCTGGCCCGATCTCCCCGGCCGTCAGTCTGCTCTACATGTGTAGCGGCCTATCAGCCCTGTATTTTGAGACGATTCCGCAGGTGCGGTGTACAGGCACAGGGAGGGTGATCTCCGCAAAGAGGGCTTATTCGTGGTGTGCCAAAATGCTATAATATCATTGCTCCTACGTCCTCTCGCCTGCTCAAGCTCAAAGGTTTGTGGGTACGATCCTTATCATTGGAAATGCGTTCTACGGATACGCTAATTTCTATTGTTTTCATGAAGTTTAGATATTCAGAGTTGAAAAAAATGAAATAAAATTCCAATTTTCATTTTTTTCAAAAAATAAATACAAACTTTTCTACATCACTTTTTCGATTTTTTAAAAAATTATTTCCACTTTTTCGCGAATTTTTTCATTTTTAAAATAATACAAACTCCATTTTTGGCAAAAGCGAAAATTGACTTTTTTTTTTTTGAAAATCGTCAACAAACAGATTATTATCAATTTTCTTTTTTTAAAGATTATTACGAATTTTTCTTTCAATCCTTTCAAAATGTTTGGATTTTTTTTTGAAAATTGACTCAGGAATTTTTCTATTAAGATTTTAAAATTATGTACAATTGACTTGACCAAATTGTCTTGAAATTTTTTCATTTTTTAAAAATTTATCACAAAATTTTCATCAATTTTTTTCAATTTTTTCAAAAAAAATTTTCATTATTTTTTGAAAAATTTTTCAATTATTTTTTGAAAAATTTTTCAATTATTTTTTTGAAAATTTTCTTTCAATTTTTTTTAAGGACCATTTCTAATATTTTTCTATTTTTTTTGGAAATGTTTTTTTCATTTTTTTTTCAATTTTTCAAATTCTTTTCGTTTTTTTCAGAGGTCGGGAGCGGAGCGGAGGGTGGAGGGAGGAGGGACCCCCCCCCCCTCCGGGCATTTTTTCGGAGCTGGAGCCGGAGTCGGAGGGACTTTCATAGAAATCCTCGGAGCTGGAGCAGGAGCCGGAGGGACCAAACCTCCACCCTCCGAATTTCTGGACATTTTTAGATCACAAAAAGGAGATTTTTCAAACTCAAGCGTTTTATATTTATTTTGTGGTGGAAAAAAATCACAAAAAAAAGAAATGAACCCCAAATTCGTGTTGAACGGGTTAAAAATGTCAAAAATATCCTCGGGAGGGATCTCTAGGAGGTACCCTCCGGAGGCACCTCCGAGAGGGAGCTCCTGGAGTCTTTCAAAACTTTCTGGAGCTGGAGCCAGAGTTGGAGGGACTTTAATCGGAAATCTTGGAGCTGGAGTCGGAGCCGGAGGGACCAGACACCCCCCTCCGCGACCCCTGATTGAAACTACGCAAGGACCAAAAAATACTTATTGAAATTGTATTTTTTCGTCGTACAAAAATTGCAACTCTAAATCAAGTTATCTTCATTAATTACAGCTTATTCGGGATGTACTAGAAAAAAAATCAAAATTGGAAATTCACTTAATTATACGAGAAAAGCTTTTGAAAATAGTTCAACAAAGTTATTCGATAATGGTATATTTCTAAATACTGAGCAGCTTTAAAACGAGATCGAGGCTCTGGGTTCACTAAATCAAACAAAAACAAAAAAAAAGATAACAAATTACTTAGGTACCTACTTAATCGTATTACAAGTATAAAAAGTAGAAAAAATTCCAAATCACTAGAAAACATGCATATATCTAACCTTGGCAATTTCAAAGAGAAACCCTTCATTATTTCATTATGGTACGAACCAGTACAGCCAGGAAAAAAAGTACACCCATCCCTTGAATACGATTAAGTATTTTTTATGAAAACAGCGTCAGAAGGTCGGTACGAGGCTGATCAAATTGAACCTACCGAGTATTTTTTGCAACAGATATCAGAGAAACTGAAAACACAGTTAATTCGACCAAAAAAAAAGAAAAAAGAAAAAAAAAACAAACTTGGGCCAAGTAAGTAGATGGGAAAGTAGGCTAATTGAAAATCGCGTTACATTATGATGGATGGAAAGTTGGCAGCAAAAATCGCTCGCATCTTACCGATCGCCAGGCAGGCGTATGCGTACAAATACGTCGCAATTTCGGAGAATGTAATAAATAACAGCGTGCCGGAGTTTCTAAATTTTATGATTAAATGGCCGATGAATAGCGCCGCATAAAGTTGGTAGAAGTTTGTATATTAAACTAACTCTAACGCGAATTTCGAAAACATGCTACGACGACGAAGTGTTCCGGAGGGTAAAGAAGCAGATTATAGTTTGAAAAGTTAGCATTAGAATTTCTATATGGTTATAAGTTTCGTCAATTTCGGATTGCAGCAGCACTTAAAACTGCTCCCGAATCAAGCAAGTTTGCACCGCCATCGCCGTCGCCGTCAGAAAAACTTTCTTCGTTTCCACACACACACGCAGTTTCCCAAAGTACTGTAAATACTCGTCGTTTAAGAATGCAAACAAAGGAGTCGCTTTGTTTCGTTTAATCAATGAAAAGAGTCCCCGGTATGGAGATGCGGCTCGGCCATGCCTTCTAAATTACATTTTCTCGTTCCTATAGTCTAATATAATAATGTTACATATAGATAGCTGTTTCTCCTCAGTCTTCACTCCTGTGTTGGTAACGTTGATGCGTATATTACTTCCACATTGATACGATTATACAAATAATTCGTTCTTATAGGTATAGGTCTACGCAGTAGATAGCTAGATACCTATACGTAGCGTTCGTTGCATCTTTTACATACCTGTAGATAAATAAAGGGACCAATTTTCCGAATGGCAGAGGTTTATCTCGATCATCGATCTGTGCAACTTCTTAATTGACCAAAGCTCTCAGAAGAATAATGGAACAGTTCGCTCTAGAAAAAAAAATATATATATATTAACGAACCTACCAATTATTATTGGGAAAATTTTTTTTTTTTAAATTTGAAACCAAAATAATTTTGGTTTCAAATTAAAAAAAAAAATTTTATCGGCATATTTACCTAATTATTAGGTAAATATGCCGATAAAATGATAATGTTATCGAGCAAGATTTATAAATTTTGGTAACCAATACGACGGAGACGACGCGACGGACGCGCAGAGAAATTTTAGCATACAAGTTTGATAATGGCCATCGCCATAGAAAGTTGGTACCCTGCGTGTATCTTCAACGATGAAGATAATAGTAGGTACATACATGAGCACATCTACATTTATACACATATACGAGTATACATGTATGTAGTAGGTACCTACATGGGCTATGCTATATTATGTATGACTGAAAACCCGCGGGATATATTTAGGGTTGTTATCTTTAACAGTAAGATTGGGCTGAAACTGCCTGCGCGCTCTTATTTCTGCGATATTATCCCTTCTAAGGATAAGACGGAGTACAGGGAGTTGTATAAGGGATCCTTGTACATTGTAAGAGACTTTACTACATTCCTTTTACCAAATTACAATTGAAAACCCTCGAGAATTGACCCGAATAATACGTATACCAGAATCTAATTCGCTTTTCCAAGATATACATTATACATATTAGTTATATCTATCTAGTACCTACGTTCTACGTTCTATGTATGTGTATGATATTCGTGGCCTAGCCTAGGTCTCTCTATGCATATTGCATGTATAAGTTAAGTACAAGTAGGTATGCTCCGAACGCATTTCTATTCGTAGGTTTAGGTTACTAAGTACGTAGTACGTTGTTTACATAGAAAACCTAAGTACTACACTCGTACAAGGACCGAATATTCTACGAAAAAAATAAAAATAACGAACTTGAAATGAAAAAGTTTTACAATTTTTAAAAATTTTGCATTTCACAAAACACATGAGAAATAAGTTAAAAAAAAAAAAAAAAAATGAACAGCCTAAAGTATTTTAAAATATTGGAAGTTCAACTTGATCTAAAACCCTGTAAAAATGGGCAATTTCTAAAAAATTGAAGGATTTGAAAAAAGCGACCATACTTATTTGAAATAAGTATTAATTTTTTCAAAATTCATCAACTTTTTAAAATCTGCCAATTTTTCAATATTCACCAGTTTTCCGAAATTTTTTCAAAAAGTTTCAACTTTTCAATATTCATTAGTCTAATTTTGGAACACTAACCAATTTTCTAAAATTTGCCACTTGTCCAAGATTGATCAATTTTTCAAAAATTTGTCAACTTTTTAAATAGTCTAATCGAATTGCCATGAAATATAGCCGAACCCGCAAATAATTTCCAGCAAAAATTTTTTTGCTTAATATTGTTCAGAGTGTCGCCCTAAACAACATACTAAAAGTCTCTAGCTGAAACCCTTGTGCGCCCCCCACGATTGTGGATCAAAGCCCCCCAAATCAGTTTTTCCCTTCTACAGCCTCAAATATTCACCCAAATGTAAAAATAGGT
>FIZT01006752.1:0-36034 GCA_900065295.1 Paracoccus marginatus
TTTGAGCTTTTATAACTTTTGATCAGTTTAAGCTAGATCATTTTTTTAAAAACGAGGATGTAGAGCATGAAAAGTAGATCATTTTTCATCCATAAAACACCCATGTGCTCACTCAAAATTTTGAGTTATTAAAAAAAAATATGCTATTCCCCATAAGAATCAATGTAATATTCGGCCTTCTCCTGTGACGTCACAAAATCAGCGCTCTGGCCTTTTACTATAGGTGGTGTTGTAAATACTCGTGTCAAGGCTGAGGAAATTCAACTTAGATTTATTTTACTTCCTTTTTCAGTTCATTTGAACTAAAAAAAGTAGGTACCTTCTAAGGAATGTTTTTGTAACCATGCTTTCATGTATTTTGTTTTTCATTGTTTGAAAATTTATTACCGTGTTTAATTTTAGTACGTAGATTTCTAAAACATAATTAAGTAAACTGTTTTCTTTAAGATCATTCCATTATCACATAATTGTTATGTAAGTTCATATTGATTATATCATGCTAATATTATGTATTTAAATAAAATATGTTATATTACCTACCTCTGTTCGATTTTTGAATTACCAATTTACTACCACCTACATCTAACCCAGAGGTGGCAACTGGCAAGTTGGAATTTCTTCATGCACAGCTCAAAATTTTTTTTAAACCGAAAGTCATAAAAGAAAATAGTTCAAGTGATTTTTTTCTAAAAAAAAAGTTTAAAAACGAAAAGTATAACAGACACAGCCCGAGCAAAGTGAGGGTGAAAATTTTGACAAGATTCTTGAAATAACTGCAATTTTGGGTTGAAAAATGTGTATTTTCTGCTTATTTTCCATACTTGAGAGAAGAATGAAACATTTTTAATGATCATTGTACCTACATAGCGAAAATTTTTCCATGTACAGCTCAAGTAATTTAATGTACAGCTCGAGCAACAGAGCTGTACCATACTTGCCGCCACTGATCTAACCTAAAATAATAGGTAGTCAATTACAGAGATTTATCACAGATTTCCTCCTGTCGTAGATCCTTTAGGCAACTAGACCATCAGTATGCTATTAAATCTAAAATCTATCGGTTATGAAGAAATGTAATTAGTGGGTAGGTAAGTATTAAGTATATATTATGTAATAATAAGTATCGAGAGATTGTCGGCCCTGAAAGAATTAAATCTTCACTCTGTTGTCTTCCACCCTCAAATTGTCAGTTTCATTTACTATGATATGATAATAATCAATAAAGAAACGAAGCGTAAATTTGTAAGTAGGTACTATAAACTAATCTATGTTTCTCAATACAATAAACAAGGGTTAAATGCAAAAATTTTCACATTCCAACAAAACACGTAAATGATCCCTATTTCGCATTCGCAATCATAATCTCTTCTTTGTTTACCCAATTCCAAGATGATGTTTAAATGGCAAAGGTGTAAAGTTGAATTAGGTAAACTAACTTTACATAATACGGTTCCAATCCCCTTATTCTGGTTCACTTAGCATCGCTTTTATACTTTCACCTAAAGGTATTATGTCTACCGCAGTGACGCTACAAGTTCGTAAGAAAAATTTATACTTTTTGGTTCTTGCTCAATCTTTTTCATTGGATTATTCCACTTCAATAGCATCTTGAAACGAATTTTCATAATCAGCATAAAAATATGAAGTAGTGGAAGTATGCCTAATTGCCTACCAAAGAAATGTAGAGTTGGACTTATTTTCAAGAAGAAACAATGCAAGAGTTCCACTCTTGTAATTTTTATTTCTTACTTTTTGCAAACAGCATAACAACTCTATGCAACTATTTCAACCTTTTCACTTTTATTACTAGTTTAAAATTAAATCGAAACATTTTTCTACAATCGTATAGCGTCCACGATGCGAATTAAATAGACAAAGTATTAAGTTCCCTGATTAGATCCATATGATGAAATTCATCGGGGTGGTAGGTAAATCTTTCCATCAACTTAGTCCGTTTTTCGTTATTTTCACCGTAATATAATTGAATTTGATTGGCTAAACATTGAGCTTCCATGGCATTCTAAAAACAAAATTAAATTACCGGTAAGATGCGATATTAAATATTTTATGCTTATTTTCAACTGAAAGTTTTCAATCTTCATTTTGCATGGTATCAAATAAACACTTACAATAACGTTATTGTCATATTCACCGCGCATCAATATGAGGTTTTTTACTTCTTTCAAATCGGAATAATAAACCAAAGTTAAACATTCGGGAGCATTTTCCTTGTGTGTCTTGTAATTGAAGAAATAAAAAAAAACAAAGAAGTAAATACATTATAGGTACATAATTTTTCAACGCTTCACAAATATTATTTTTCTTCGAGGTGAAATTACCTGGTAACTAATTAAAGGAGTGAAGTGTACTTCGTTTCCATTGAATTGAAGCATGATAAATTCATATCCTTGATTTCTTGGTAAAGCAACTAAAAACTGCAAAAATAATTTCACGTACTTGCTCAGTAGTTCATTGTTATTGATTAGAAAAGTGAATCGATCCAATAATTCATGAAAACCCCAATTTTTTAAAATTACTCACGAGGGGAAATTTCTTTGCCTTCTCCATCAACGTTTCATAAACATTCACCGGAATCGAAGCAGCAATGGTTGAATCTTTTGTTTTATGATATTCCAACCACATCTGTAAAGTTTCACCGTAGATAATCAGAATGATATGGAAATTGAAATTGAACACATTAATAACTTGAATTTCGTACTTGTTCTACAGCTTCAGGTGCTTCGTTTTTCACCATATCGAGTTTCAAAATATCGTTCAGTGTCTTTAAAAATAGGTACAGTTTTGGTTAGTAGTAATATTCGTATTGCTTTCACACTAAATTGATAATTATGTAAAATTACTTTACTGGTCGGCGTTAGTTGAGTAGATCCAGTCGATCTTGCTTGTCCTGCAGGTAATGTATGGTGTTTTTCAGGGATGGGTGAGGATTTCTTCTCTTGGCGTTCTCTATCATTCTTCAACTTATCCAATAAGCTCTTAAACTCTTCTGGAGCAACTCTAAAAATACTTTCTGCTTATACGAAGGAAGAACAATACTTGAAAAATAAAAAAGTACAAACTTTTGTTTCTCAAAAAATTTTTCGGCATATTTATCAAAATATGGATTATTCTGTAGAGTTTCGACAGCCTCTTTGAAAAGGTTAGAATTCATCGAGATTGTTCGGACACTTGATGAAAAATTACTTGCTAAAATGAATCTAATATTTCTGCATACGATATTCATAACGTTCAATATTAATTTCAGATTCAAAAATCAAATTTTTTATGAAAATGCGAATCCATACTAAGATTTTTTCACTGTTATCAGCAAGAATGAAGAAGTGAAGTGAGCTTTCGATACTTTCGATAAGACGCCTAGCGAGCTGCGCAAATTGTGATGCGCGCTCGTCGCTTTCAGTTTTGACGGGTAGATACACGTTCCGGGCTTTCACTCAACTTCAGCTCAACTATAATACCTCATTTTCATTTACAAACAATATCAAAAAACCCAGAACATATTTCAGAATTCAAAATTCAAAATTAAAATCAACATCAAGTGATCTAATGATGAATAGAACAGAAAATAAATTTTGTACTCAACGTGTACTTATCAACTGATCACATGAAATCACTTCTTAAGTCAAATGTTTAAAAAAAATGCTTATACTAAAAAATAACTTCCACTACAAATACAGAAATGAACGAGAAACAAAAACAATTCTTTTAGGTACGAATTCAACTTAAACATATTTTCACCTTCTTACGCTCTACGAACTAAACGAATCACAATTTAAAAACGTATAAAATTGTTCAACTTCACACTTAAATGATAGAACTAATTTTTAAAATTGAGCGTAGATATTATTCTGTTACTTTAGTTGTCACATTCTCCAAAACATCTGGTTTCTCCGTCTCTTTTTCCATCTCCAAACTGAAAATATATCAAAATGATCATGTAGGTAGTAGGTACACATTGCAAATCCAGAATCCACATACCATTTCACCGATTGTAAAAGCAAAGGTGGTTTGGATGAAAAATAAATGTTTTATAGTTTATCAATTATACCATAACAAAAACACTACTACATTTATTATGGTACTCACTCGTGATCAACGTTCAAATCATTCAAGTCCAAAAGTTGCTGAGATAAACATTTGAAACGATCATTAAATTTATTGGTCGTGGTTGCTGGTGTAGGTTTGAAATCAGAAATTATTGGCATTTCATACATGACAAATGTTTTGTACTTCCTCGTAAGTCGAAAATCGCTTTGTAGACGACTGATAGTATATTGAGTGTGCTCATCTAAGCAGTAGTTTACGACGCTGGAGAATAAAGAGATAATGTTATGTTTTGATTGGGCACAGTTTTAGGATTATCAATCATACCTTGATTCTAACTCGGCAACATTTTCCTCAGGTTTACTACTTTGCTCGAGTGGGTAAGCTTTAACAGGTGGCGTTCTTGCTTTGGGGGTTTTTCTATTCCTAATTTACAACAATTCCATAATATGATGAACAAGTTATGCAATCATAAAATATTGGAAAAACGCGAGGGTACACCTGACGTCCAACTTACTGCCTTTTGCTGAATCCTTTATAGAATTTCTTTGAAAACGAAGGATCTTCTTTTGAGAACTACAAAAATTGAAAACATTGAACACATTTTAGGTAGGACATAAAACAAAATGGAGGTAGTAAACAAGAAAATAACGTACTCGATTTCTTTGAAAGTTAAAAGATCTGTTAGGATACTGTAAACGAGGCGGAATGATACCCATTCCTTTTGGTGGAGGAAATCTACTGATCGCGGAATAATCAAGATTATAAAAATGAATGATTTAAACAATACATAACTAGCTTGTACACGACGTACCTTTCAGGTTTATGATACGGATGGCTGTTGAAAACAGATTCATTTTCGCGAAGTTGCGAAAGTCTCGGATACCTAAATCGTTCATCCAAGTATGGCGTGTTGGGATCGGGAACGATATTGGGATACAAAGAATTCTGAAGGGGTAGATAAACGTTACTATTGCCATAGCTCGACAGTTTTCTATCACCGTATTGAAAGCGTTCTCTTCTTCTTATCGCGTGTTCTACACCAAATGATCGTTTTTTTTTTAAAGATAATAATTCAACATAACACAAAAACCAGAATTAATACTGAATTACAGAAAAATCTTACGTAGAGAGATTGCATCTTCATAACGTCTGTAAGCCATGGTATCGAATAGGATTTCGTCGAAGATCATTACCGAACAAGACATCAACCGAAAAAACAGCTCTTTTCCTTTTATCACCCGGGAAACTTCCTCAAAACCGCTAGAAATGGCGTAGGTCAACGAAAAAAGGAAAAAATTTCAACATGCAACCACATGTTCAGAACACATGAGTGAAAACAAAAAGCGAATGGTGTTTAACTTCACTTTACACAAGAAACTATAAGCAAAAACTCGAGTTTTAATTTCAATTTTCTACGTTTAATTCAAAAATGATTACGTTAACTCAGTTCAATAAATCAAATAAACAACGGATTTTAATAAATTTGACCAAATAAAGTTCGTCATTTTGTTTGATGTCAACTTTTCGAAACACCAAACTTTTCGCACATGCGCAGTTGTTGTAAGCAGCAACCAGCAAAGCAACCATGCGGTTTTGCAGTTTGGAATTTGGAACTGATATGAAAATTTGTGTTATCAATAAACGTGTGTCTTGACGGCTTGAGTCTTGAACAGAAGTGAATTGTAAAATTTTTAATTATTGCTTCATTCCTTTCCTGTGCTTTTGGGAAAGTTCTGTATTTCTTGCAACCCAAGTCGTAAGTTTGTATTTCATTTACAGCAAACAGGTTAATCAAGGAACGTTTGATTAAGTTTTGTTTCTCGATAGGAATCAAAGTTGAATTTTAAAGTTTCGTCGAACTTTCATCAATACCATGATTAGATTGCAACCGCCTGATTCTGCAGATGCCGCTGAAGAAAAGAAGAAGGTCAGAGAAATAATTATTTCCAACGTTACTACGTTCTTTTTAGCGATTGCCGTTATAAAACTAGGTAAGAAATACTTCTGCTGATGTAAGGGGGTGCATTGTAGATTGCAGATTCCATTAAATTTCTTTTTTATTTTCAGTTCCTCACGCAATTAAATTATTCAAGGAGTAATCAAAAACTAAATGTAATTAAATTTGAGTAAAATATTTACAAACATATTTTTAGTATGTCAAGATTTGTACAAAATCGATAAAAATTCCTTATCTTTGTTACTAGTGTTCTTATTTCTATGTCGCAAAGATAGGAAGAACTTCATAGTTAATAAAGAATATTAATCGAATGCAATATCAAACTGTTGAATAAAAAGTGGAAGAGAATACATAAAAAAGTAAGAACCACGGAAAAACTTAATTTAAATTGAAAGTGTATATCACAGCTGGGATTTTCAACATTATAGTACATTTACGATGAAAAAAGTCCAATTACCGAGCATTATTTTTTACGATAGGTGTTTTTTTCTTAACGCTATTTTTCTTCTTCATTTTAGTTAGTAAACAGATTTCAGTACACCACAATATTATAGTAACTACCCCAAAACAGTTTACAACGTGTAACCACCGATTGTAATTTTTGCTGTCATCTTTGATCTTACCTGTGAACAAGTTTCAATTTGGTAAATTGTAGGAAAATCAAGTCGAATTTTAAAAAACAAATAAAATATGCGATTTACCCAATAAAGGACCAAAAATGAGTAACAGAACTCCGTTCATAACCATTTGAAGGCCGGTGGCGGATGCTAATTTGTTCAAAGGTACATATCCAGGAATAACCAGGGCAGTATACACAGAACGAATACCTTTAGAAATTCCAAGTCCAATCGCTATCAGCATCATTAAAATAAATCCATGGAAGTATATCATGACTGTAAAATGAAAAATTAATCAGGCAAATTCAAATCTTGATACGTACTACGTATTAGTCTTTTAAAACACTCACACATTCTGATAATTATTCCACTGGATAGTCCAATTAAGTAAACTATTCTGACTTTGGACTTGACGTGATGACCTACAAAGGGAGATACCAGTCTTGAAAGTATATCGGCTCCAGCCAAAACTGCCATGAAAGTGGCAATTTGAGCGGTATTTAGTCCACGATCATCCAATATGAAGGGCAACATCAAAGAAAACGATTGTTCACCAACATAGGCAATAGTCAATCCCAAAGAAATATTGATGTAGAATGGATCTCGTAACAGGTCCAGATCAAAAAATTGTACGATTCTAGTCGTGAAAGAGTCACCTCTTTTCACTACATCGTCTAAACTACGTAACGGAGGCCTAAACATTAAATTAGCAACTACAATTAGATGAGAGTTGAAAAGGTTTATGAATACGAGTTGGTCAAAAATTACCTTTTTTCATCATCTGGATCATCAACATTGTTAACTTTATCCCCAACATTGATAGAAACTGATTCAGTTGTCATAAGCTTTGTATCTACCGATACTTCATCATCGCCGTTTTGATCATTAGGAATTTTTTTTTGATCAGAAGCTGTGAATAAACAAATTCAATCGAGTAATTTAAAAATAACGATTTTGGTCTCATGAAATTGACATGTATAGTTCAACTACCTTCTTGATTTTCGGGGAGCACCGCCTCTTTTTCTTCTTTTTTTTCTATAAAGATACAATCAAAATTAAGCTAATTACGTGTAGTGTAATTTGGTATATTGTGAACAGAAACCTACCGCTAGGTGGTTTTTTTCGGTGCCATTTTACAGGTTGCAATAATAGTGCCGCAGCTAAGGAGTGTAATGATAAAGCTGCTAGAATCAATCCGGTTCCTGATACTCCAAATTCGTACAATAGAAAACTAGCGAGTAAAGGCATAAAAATTGGGCCAATTCCGGTGAATGACATCGCAATACCCGTTGCAACACCACGTTTACTGACGAAATACGTATTTAACGCAAGATGAAATGCAGCCATTACCAGATCCGTGCCAATAGCTGTACAAAATTTTAATTAAAATAAAATCTGGAGCTAAAGAATCCTAAGCGTGGTTCCTTTCTACAAAAGAAATACTCACAAACAAGAATACTATAATATACAAAAAATTGTATAAAAGTGGTCGATTGACTTGTCATCACATTTCCAATAAATATAATAATTGCGCCAACAACGCCTACTTTTCGGAAGCCGAAATTACGTAAAATAGGACCATTGAAAATCGCTGAAAACAAAAATCTGAATTAGCTAATAGGAATAAAATTATGGCTAAGTTAATCTAATGAAAATTATTCATGGCTTGATGGATTTTTTCCTTATCTCTGAACGTAGGTACATAAGTTGTTAAGAAACAACATCATGTTTTATCAGAATAAAATGTCCTGATAATAAAATTTATATTCGAACAGAAATACAGGTCAATGGAAAACGATCACGTAGACAGTTTTAAAAATGATATACCTATTCGTTAAGTAACAAAAACTGATGTCGCGAAAATTATTTCAAATATCCGATAATTACACAACATCGATGATGCATTAATTACGCAGTCTATTACACATTACATGAATAAAAAACGTCATAATTTCTCATTCATTATACCGGGCAATAATCTGTAAACCTGTTTTCCGATTACTGTATGTTGAAAGTGAAATGAATATTTGAAAAATTCGTTTCGTAGTTCCTAGACGAAATAAAAACATCCAGTTTTTTGCGCTAGTACGACATGATTTAAAAAAGGAGCAATTTAATAATTTCAATTTGAGTGCGACGAGACGTACTTACTACTTACCTACTTAAGAAAAATGAATTTTGTGTTTTTTCTACATTGTTACTTTGAGATTGTCTTGAAAGAATTAAATCACTTAGACTACCTATTGAAATTTAATAAGACGGGATACCGGGGTAAAAATGAATATTCCTTACCAAATAACATTCCGAATGAGCTGTTGACCGTAACTATAATACTGATGTCTACAGCGCTCATGTTCAATTCTCTGAGGAGTCGATCTTTATACGCTAAACCAAATACTTGAAGAATTGAAATAACTACCATCTATATGACAGAAAAAAAATGCATTAAACAAAGTGTTTACCTTGTAACAAAATAAATTCTCAATTGGGTATACTTACATTATTAACAGAATATGCTAAAACAACCCACCAACCCCAGCCGCCTTCTGGGGCAGTGCTTTTGGCAACAGGTTCGTCTGCCGGCATAGCGCCGAAATCCGAATACTTCTTATGGGACAATTCACAATCGTATGAATGTACCGACTGCTCACTGCTCTCAAAATAATTTCAACAGCTTACAAGAAGAAATTGATATTCGAGTGGTAATGTAACGCCAGACGCACGTATTTCGAACAAGAATCAAAAACAAGTACATATGTTCAACTTCAAAGTCATAATTCAAATTTGATTACATAACGATCACAGGTGTAGCACGGCGCTGGCATTTTGATTTCGATTCGACAATTTCGTTACACTAGATAGAACTTTTTACACTAGTAGTTATAGGTTGTTGTTGTAATAAATTGATAAAATTTGCGCGTAAAAAATAAGATTTTTAATGAAAAAATTTAAAATTACGCATCGCGTCGCGTACATGAAAGCTGAGCTGAGCTGACGCTGAGCGAATGATAACGTAATCAAACGCCTGTCTGTTGGGGGTGAGTAATGTTAGAAAATAGACGAATATTAAATTACCTTTACCATCCGTCGAAATTGTTCTCGCCCTTTCATCGAAATGCGATGTCGTCTCTGCATTCTGCAATTCAGGATTAAAAATAAAATCATTCTGATGATACCTAAGAGCTTTCAAAACTTTATAATAAAATTCAATACATAGAAGCGTTTTCATTGTCCATTAAATAAAATCTTCCCCTCAAATTTCCCTTTTTTAAAATTTTTACTTCAAAAGGAGACATTTTGTCAAGCATGTTTCATCTTGTTATCAGTGTTTCCTATCGTTATCAAATTATCTAGGTAATGCAGTAACAAAGCACTAAGCAGTAACAATACAATATGAAATTTAGACCAGAAAATTAAATGAATGCGTAATATTTTTTATACTACAGTGAACTAATGATGTTCTTCGTGGAAAATTAAACGTCTGTTGAAATCGTAATATATCGGTATATTCAGAAAGTCAATGCTCAAACAACTACCCATTTCGTGAAATAAATTGCGCCATGTCCGACGAAGGTAAAGAAACTTCCGAACAGACATTCTTCAACGTTATTGACAGCATCGAAGATCAATTCGACGATTCAGAAGACGAAGAATTATTACGCTCGTCCAGCGAACATTCCAGTGTCGCGTCTGAGCAAGTGAAACTCGACGACGCATTTTCCGAGAGTGACGAAGAAGAACATAAAGAGTATCGCGAAAAACGTTTAAATACTTGTTACATTTATACTGATGAGCAAACCTGCGTTCTTGAACAAGAATGTAAAGAAAGCCCTGAACCTGGCGAAGACACTAACGAATGTTACGTTATAGAACAACCTGAAGATCTGAGTGAGAAGAGCCCCTTACCTGAAGGTTGGAAAGAGATATATCATGAAAGTGGTATACCTTTGTACATCCACATTGAAACGAATGTATGCTCTTTATCGAGACCTTACTTCCTGGGCACAGGAAGTACAAAATCACATCTTTTACCCGAAACCGCTATACCATGTTTATACAGCAAACAAGCGCAAAATCCTGAATCGTTTTGCGAAGAAAACTCCAACGATGCGACTGAGCTCGAGTCTAGTCAAATTGACCCAGTTACACGTCCTAAACAAGAAAAAATTTACAACTACTGCAAGCGTTTATTTAAATTCAAAAAAATTAAGTATTTAAAATTTCGTTCGTGGGATGTCCGTCGATCTTATTTACGTACTCTACGAAATGAGCGAAACCGTCGCAAGCGACCGTTTTCTGACAAACTCATAACATTTCCAATAGTCAAAAAGAATGAAGATGGTAAAGTAATATCGTGTAAAAAGTGGATCATTAATCCGAGAGGTAAAAGTTACGTGGCCATACTACACGAGTACTTACAACAGTCGCTGAAAACACAACCAGTGTACACGTTCAGTGAAGTAGACAACGCTAGAACTCCTTACGCAGCTACGGTTATCGTGAACGGTGACGAATACGGTAGCGGAGTAGGTATGAGTAAAAGAGAAGCGAAGTTGGAAGCTGCCAAAGCTACTTTATTAGTTCTTTTACCAAAGATGAAAAAGTCTATAATGAAAGTGTGCGAAAAACAGAAAAAAACTACCGCCGAACGTTCTGAGTCTGAAGAAGAACAAAATATCGCTTCGGTATTCGACGATATCGAAATAACTGACCCTAGGGTTAGCAAATTATCCAAAAAAACAACTGAGCCTACACCTTATGAATTGCTCATGAAATGTATTCAACGTAAAGGCGATTCTCAAAAAGTGCAAATCAACTATAATGTAGAATCCAACGAGTACACCATGACGTTAGGTGAACACACAGTCACAGTTCAGTGTACGAATAAAAGAGACGGTAAGCAGCAAGCTGCTCAAGCTTTGTTACAAGCATTACATCCATACATTAACAACTGGGGTTCGTTATTACGACTTTATTGTAATCGTACAACTGATCATTATCAATTTGGACCTCGTAACGTTACCGAAGATACGGACATCGAAGAAACGAAACATCGCTCGCCCAATATAAGCCTGTTGAATACGTTAAAGGAGAGAATGCTGAAGTTGCAAGAAAAAGACGAAAAATTATGATTTTTTTTCTATTTATATGTACTATTTACTGAAATTAAAAATGCTTTTTTATTTTTTTTTCATGGTGTATTTATTCTTTTGTCGACGAAATCAAAAATTCTAACCTCAATGAAAATATCAATCTTTGACCGTAACATAAGGCGAGATAAAATTGAAACAAAAAAGATGATTGTCAATTATTGATACTAAGTTTGTTCTGTATAGTTGTATTAAACACGTACAAAACAATAAATAAAAAATTATTAGTATTAAAAATACGATATGGCAATAGGCAAGACATGTCGCCAAATTTTATGGC
This sequence comes from Paracoccus marginatus, assembly GCA_900065295.1. NCBI lineage: Eukaryota > Metazoa > Arthropoda > Insecta > Hemiptera > Pseudococcidae > Paracoccus > Paracoccus marginatus. Next base: position 12,070 of record FIZT01006752.1, read on the forward strand.
TACCCCTAGCTCAATTCTAACATTCTGTACATTTATGTAGCATACCAAAAAAGTAAAAAAAAAAAAATTATTAACGATTGAAAGAAGAGATTCAACACACCTATAAACCGTAACGACTACCAGACGGCAAATGCTTAAGGTTTAAAACAATAATTCTAAAAAATTAGAAACTCAATTTACATCATAACGAATAACAGATTAATTTCAAGATTATAAATTACTTATCACAAATATGTAAAAATGGAAAAAAGGTCAACAATTAAATACTTAGATATTAAGAAATATTTTAAAAAAGACAGAACAAAAAAACGTAATTAAAATGCAATCATAATAAGTCACAAATACTTTGAAGATTACATACAACCAAGCAAATTAAAAAAAAGAAGTATAAAAGTTCTCAGTAGCGGTGGAGAAGTGGCGGTTCGTTACTTCTATTATTCACTTCTAGAGTGTACTTTCGGTAATTTTTCATTGTTTGATTTCACGCCTAGGCAAAATAAGATTTTAAATTGAAATAAAATACTATTTATAGAAATTTTTGAAAATCGAATGAATTAACGATTAATTAGCGATTACATACATCGCACTTCGAAGGTACGTACTTCTGAGATGCGAATTATAATTTCTCATGTTGTTCGAGTCATTTGCTTCCAATGTAGCGTGCTGTATAAGATTCACACGTGACGATAAATCTTCAATATCTGCAAAAAAAAAAAAAAGAAAATTTAAAAATCACGAATCACGACGGTATATGTACTACTGTTTTTCGAAAGTAATTTTCCTCTATCGCTATTTCTATTGCGCTCAGTGTCAGGTAATTTCTTAACGATGTTCAGAGCAATTAACACTATGAAGAAAACAGATAGGTACTTAGGTGAAAAATCGATAGAAATTCTTCTAGGATTTGCAATCATTAAGTATACACTCGAGTTACGTCATATGCTAATCTTTCACACAGTATATTAATGCTAGAAAGAATTTCATCTCATTCGTGTGTGACAATCTAATCAGTTGAAAAATTCACCGCACATTTACAAATTTACACAAAGAACGCTATCTGCACCCTACTCTTACCCTTCACTGCATTCACAAACCTTGAAAAAGACAAACAATTCTGCCGTACTAAAACAATAAATGACACTAATTGAAATTTTTTCAAATTAACCTTATTCCAACAGTTTACTCAGCTGAATTGGCAGTGAAGCAAACATTTAAACAAACATATTATTACAGTAATCAGATTATGAAGCTAACTTTTTACCGATGTTTCTACTCAACACTTAAATAGCCAATTCATCATTTTTACTATACTTATATGCACTATTATACATTACAACGTACCTGGTACGAAGGTGGTTTTATAATACGTTCTTTTTCTCATATAAATGCAAATATAAGCACTGACAACGATGAAAAAGAGCAAGCAAGCAGACATGGCTGCGACCAAAATTAGTATTTGCCAATTAGCCGTCGATACGAATGGTTCAGCGATGACATCATTGCTGGTTAGACCGGGTATATGCATATACGTTTTGTCTTCGTATAAATCGTTTTCCTGCAAATCGTTATCATCTTCTTTATCGAAATCTGTCTTTTCGTTACCAGAAATGTAATCGTTGTTGTCATCGTCCATATCATAATCCGATGCTTCGGCGCCATCATTTCTATCGGAACTGTTACTAGAGCCAAAATTGTTGAACAAGGGGTCGTCTTCATCGCTTACGCCATCTTCATTATCGTCTTCGTCGTCTTCATCTTCGTCTTCATCTTCATCATCGTCGTCTTCGTCATCGTCATCGTCGTTATTATCATGATCAAGCATATTCTTCAATAAATCGTAATCGTCAACGTTGGCATTCGGGCTATTTTGCTTTGTGCTATTAAATGGCGGCGTCGTCGTCGTATCATTAGTTGGATTATTTTCATTTAGCACCGAAGAAGTTTCGTTTAAAAGCTTGGCCATTTCATTAGCATATTCCCGATCAGTTTGCTTCTCACCGGAGCTAAAAAAAGTAGAACCTTTTCTATTTTTTTCCATCGAGTCAACAAAGCTTTTTTCATCAACGATTTGAGGATGAGGTAGTTCTAACCGACGTCCATTGTCGGGTTTCTCATCGCCAACCTTGAACTGAGTATCGGCAATTGTCAAAAAATGATCATTGATTTCTACATTTGTATTGGACTCTTTTAATTTAAATTTCTTCACATTTTTGATTTTCTTGAACGGAGTATCAAGATTTGTGACAGATACTTTATCACTGTTGGGAAAATGTGAAAAATTCGAGTCCTTGAACTCTTTAGAGCGTTCTGAATCCCATCCGTTGACGTGGTATTCTTTCCGAAATTGCTCCCACGTTGGTTCGTTAGATTTTGTTGCCGAAGTACTGGTACTATCGTCCTCGTATTCATAATCGAGATCGTCTTCGTTCGCATCTTCGTCGTCGTAATAAGAATAAGTGGCGTTGAGCGAGTCTACAGCTGCAAGTATGGGTTTTAATGGCTTGGACAATTCTTTTGGTGTAGCAGCAATGGTTTTTTTCGATAAGTTATTCTTGGTATTAACAGTGAGATACCGATTAGTGATATCATCTTCGTACTCGGAATTCTTGATTCCCGCTAAATTGATATGTATATTGGAGACTGACCCACAAATTGTGTCTTCATGAGAGCTGCACGGTCGTAGAACAACATTTTTACCCGGTTGCTTGCATACAGTACAATTGACGCATACTCCTGCGCTTAAAAACTGGTGGTCGGAGCAAACTTGACTTAAAGCGACACACAAATTCAGTCTCAGTACATGAAACACCTACAACACAGCAAAAGCAGCAATTTGACTATATTCTATAGCAAACACTAATAGTTATTGAAAATAAGCTATGAAAGGCAAGACGATACAAGCCCGATGCCTCATTAATATTTCTCAGGCGTTTCCAAGCAAATGAAGCATAGCACTCTTCTTCAATCATCAAGTAAGTACATACAACACTTTCAACAACTGTTTTTCCTATTGTTGTAGTACGTATAGATTCTGCCTAAAACTATTTCCTATTGATTATTTATATACTCACCAGAGTTAAAGTAAACCAATTCATCGCTGGGTCTATGTTTAAGTAGTCATTCTGCTGACACGAAAACAATCAATTTGTTCCACTCACCGACAAATTTCTGCGAAAAAACAAAATCATTTCAAAAATTGGAAAACTATGAGTACATTAGACGAATGGTACGTTGCTTTTTTTGATTTTGGAATTATAAATAACAACACGCACAATTACCTTCGATTAATGCGGATGTCGATGCACAAATCATCAAAAAATTAAAGGCGAAACACTAAAAAACGATGAAGTTAAAGTAAACAAGAAAATGACCACACACTTATACAATGAACGATACTACAGCACAGCACAGTGCACAACGATGCTTAGAGAATACTGATTGCTACCTGCGGCTGCGTTCGTTCTTAAGTTCTCAACTTTTTAATTCAAATCAAAATTGTTTTTAACTCGTACCTAACTCGTACTATTCTCTTATCGCAATGCAAATTTTAATCAGGTAAGCTTTTGGTGGAAATTTTTTCATAAAAAAAACACACGAGTACGCGAGTAATGAACTTGAACGATTCTGTTCGATTGTATAGCCAATAAGATTCAAGACGTCACGGCCCCAGGCCCCACACGACGTACATAATGTACGCAGAACTAAAACAAACGAAAATGCGCACGATTTAATTCGGTCGAAGATCAATTTTTACGAAAAGAGCATTCTTGAAAAGCGCAAACTTTCAACTTTGTAATTTTTGTGCATTGTGAAACACCTCTCCGCCCGTTTCGACCCTTTCATTTCCACTACCACAGTACCACTTTGACTTTCCAAGTTTCCAGTTTCTAACATTTGGTTGTTGGTAGAGCACTGCCTTAGTTATAGTCATTGAGTTAAGTGTTTGGTAGACTTTGATTTCTACTTTTCTCTTCAGTAAGCGGTAGATTTGCTGAAAACTGAAAAGTGAGTACCTATTCTAATCATTTTAGCAGTTTTTTTTACAATGTGCCTTATTCTTCACAAAAATGTATGCATTTGTTTCAAGGTATTGATGAATTTGATCGAGAAATCTATCTGGTGCAAGATCGAAGCTAGGTGTTTTCAGAAAATTATCGCTGAATAGTGTTTGTATGCTCGTCACTGTTCATAAAAACTGACTCGATGGTTGACATGCTTTCAAAAATGGAAATCACCCTCCAATCCATTTTCCGATCGAATTATTTTTGGTGGTTTGGTCGGTTCTTGATACCATCATTTGTTACATTTTTTATTTATAAAGTATTTTTCTATAGAAGCTCCAAATCACTGCATGGAAAGGTACGTTTGTGTAGTCTATTCAATCGTAATTGATGTGTCATATTTAATTTGATTGTCGCTTTTGAGCAGGTTGTCCTAATCACGGGAGCAAGCTCTGGACTTGGTGAAGCTCTCGCTCATATATTTCATGCCGCTGGCTGTAAAGTTATATTAGCTTCCAGGAATGAAGTCAGCCTACAAAGAGTTAAAAATGAATTAGCTTTCAAAAGACCTGGTGTAAGTTCTGGCATAACTTGGAAAAAAAATTTCAAATGACGATACCAGTATTATAATTTTTTTTTTTTTTACTTTTACAGAAGGTGACTACTTTTCCAGCTGTGGTATTGCCCGTTGATCTCACTAATTTACAATACCTGGAGAGTTTTGCTAAAGAAGCAGTCGACATTTACGGTCGTATTGATATTTTAATCAATAACGCCGGCTTGAGTTACCGCGGTTTAATTGTTTCTACTTCCACGGATGTCGACTACAAAGTAATGCTCGTTAACTACTTGGGACAAGTAGCTCTAACAAAAGGTGGTGGCTTTTTTATTGTTAATTAGTAGTCAACTGGGTTATTTATTGAAGAAATTTTTATTTATAGCACTGTTGCCATCAATGATGGAACAATCAAATGGCCACATTGTGTTTGTCAGTAGTATTCAAGGGAAATTTGCTATTCCTTACAGGTATATTTCAATGGTTTCTCGTGTACTTTTTTGTATTGCAATGTTAAGGTTTAAACAACTTTAAATAATTTCATTAGGTCAGCATATACGGTATCCAAGCATGCTATACAAGCATTCAGTGATACGCTTAGGGCCGAAGTTGCTGAATATAATATATCGGTTACTACGGCCAGTCCGGGTTACATAAGGACCAATTTATCTATAAACGCTATCACTGGAAACGGTAAACGTTACGGAGGTAATGTAGAAAATAATTAGTCGAATTACCCGATAGAGTAGAGTAGAAATTCATAGTGTATTTGGCTTTTTTAGTTTTAGATGATACTACAGCATCTGGCTACCCAGCGCCATACGTAGCGGATAAGATATTCTGGGCGGTAGTTGGTCGTAAAAAAGAAATAGTTGTAGCTCCGTTTACTCATCGTTTAGTTATCTATATTCGAACCATGTGCCCGTGGTTATACTTTTTTATAATGCGACTTCGAGCGCGATCCTTGCGAATATTACCGGATAAACGAAAATAGGGAACAATGTTACAGTCGCAAATGCCACATTCGCGCGACAATGTTACCTGCACGTATTATATTCGAGAATCGTACGTGTAATGAAAGATCAAATTCTTGTCAATTAATTTCTTACTGGTTTTATAATTGATTTCTATTTTATCGATGACAATTTTAATCCGTCGAAGACTATCCATTCTCTAGTTTAAATCCAGTTCGTCAATTATTTGGGTAACACCTGTCGAAAGGTTACATTAGTACGGCTTTTATTAGCGTTAGAAATTATAAATTCCGATCTACTGGATGTATTAGTTACCGAGTAATCGTGACGTGTTTTTTTTACGCTGTATTGTGTAATATTTTTGTAGATTTTTTGTTGATGTGATATGTAGTAATTGCTTGTTAAATTTTGTTTTTAATCACTCGAGTGTGTAATAAGTCATTTTTGTTAATCATAATAGCAATATTTTTTGCAGCAATTTATAGTCTAAGTTTTTCCTGTGTAATTTTTCTTTATAGTGCACAAAGTTTCTCTAAATTAATATTAAGCTTTTTTTTTTCGGAACGAGTCTAGAAGGCACAAAATTTTTACCAGCTTGACTAAGAGCTCAAAGTGAATACGCTTTCACGTGTTTATTAAATCTAAACTTCCTATAATCTTGGGTAAATTTATTCGAATACGTTCCAAATACTCGACTGATTATAAATTAGCGTTTCCATTTTAATTTTGATCAGTTTCGATAGAGTAAGTTCAATTTTGATCTAGTACCTGTTTTGGGTTTATTATGTATTGTTATTTAACGTCAAGATTGTTACGTCATTTAGTAAATTTTTTGCAGAGTTTATTTTCATTATTTTGTGCGGTAATGTAGAAGTATAGTGGTAACAAAGGTTTGCTTGTTCAAGACGAAACTGTGCCACTGTTTCCCTTTCTTATCGGTCAATAAATTCGATCCTTCAAAGTGGTGGGTCATTCGCGTCATTAATCATTTCCTCAAGCTTCGACATAATGACATGTTATTAGCGACTACCGAGGTATACCCAATGATAAGTTTAAATGAATGATCGTTTATAAGTAACCTAGAAGCACTGAGTGCGTATTAAATAGTTTCTTTCCGTATCTCGAGTCAATTAATAACCAAAAAAAAAAAATTTCGCGCGTGCGATACACGTAAGGTCGAAATAACCTGAATTCGAGATTAAATACCTAGATTTTTTTAAAAATCAGTTAAGCTTAATGCTAAAATAAAACGTTTAGAATGCAACGATATTTATTGATATTTCCTTCACCGAAAAAAAAAACGTAAACGTAGGGTAACTAATATCTATCCGGTAACTGTTCAGTTGACACAAGACACCATTTGCGGGCAATTTGGTAATGAGCAAAATGGAGCACAGTTTTCCACGTCGGTAGGTTGGTGCGTTCTGGCTTCGTACAGATCGAACAACAGTGGTTTCTTGCAGAAAGAACATTCCTAAAACAAGGCACAGATTGGAATAGGCTGATATGAATTTTATAAACATTTTCGCCGCGAGACATACCGGTCCGCATGCCATTCCTTTGAGGGGTATTTTCTTGTCGTGGAAAATTGCTACTAAATCGGATACAAACAAGTCCATCATTTCTGGAGTATGATGCGGTGTTGGAGCCAATCTCAATTTCTCTTCACCGTACGGTACCGTTGGGTAATTTATCGCTTGCACGTAATGACCTTTTTCTCGCAACAAGGAATCGGATATTTCGGTGCATAATTTCGCATCTCCAATCTGCAAAGAAGCGTTTTAAGTAGGCTTTGAAATTTTCATCGGTTGTGTTATTCGTGTTTCACGTTACGTTACCTTAATTGGTATAATATGCGATGGAGTATGCTCGACAGGTAATCCAGCCTGGATGAGTTTAGTACGTAGATATCGGACGTTTTCTTGATGTTTCAATCTCAATGCTTTCCCTTCCTCCGAGCGTAGAATGCTGATAGATGCTCGAGCGCCAGCCAAAACAGTAGGGGGTAGAGAAGTAGTAAATATAAAACCTGCAGCGTAGCTTCTCAACGTATCGATCAGGTTCTTCGTACTCGCAATGTAACCACCAACGTTTCCAAAAGCTTTGCCCAAAGTTCCAGAGATCATGTCCATTTGCGACATAACGTTGTCACGTTCACCGATACCGGCTCCATGTTCGCCGTATAACCCCACAGCGTGAACTTCGTCGACAAAAGTCAAAGCACCGTATTTGTGAGCGATCTAAAAATCAATTTTTTTAGCGACAGTTCCGCTGATCGTTTTTTTGTTTTCGTAATATAATAGGTACCTATACATGTATTTTCACTCACATCACATAATGTTTCCAGCGGACATATCGCTCCGGTCATAGAATGAACCGTTTCGAAGGCTACGATTTTCGGAACACTTTTATCAACTTTGGAAAGTAACTCTTCCAAATGAGCTGCGTCGTTATGTCTAAAGATATGTTTAGGAGCTTGACTGTTCCTAATACCCTGAATCATAGAAGCGTGATTGCCAGCATCGGAAAAAATATGAACACCTGAAAACCACAAGTATGAAGTTGTACACTTGCTTTTCTTAAATTTAAAAAAAAAAGAAGAACACGAGCTAAAATTGAAAATCTTGTACCAGGTATCATTTTCCCAAGAGTAAACAGAGTAGAATCGTTGGCTACATAACAGGAAGTAAATAAGAGAGCCGATTGTTTGTTATGTAACGCAGCCAAGTCTTGTTCCAGTTTTTCGTGGAAGAGAGAATTTCCTGAGATGTTTCTGGTTCCTCCGGCACCGGCTCCATATTTGTCCAGAGCTTCTCTGTAATTAAACGTTACATTTAGTTCAACTCTTATCGAGGTTAAACGCTGGCAGCAGTTCATAAAAAAACCTTCACGTAATACATAAACGCCTTGACCTTTTTTATGAATATATTTTTTTTGTAGGTAATGAAAACGGTAGAATTTTGATGCAAAAAAAACAATAACCATCGTAGGCCATCGAAAGCTCCTCTTCTAACACGTAAAAAAATTAATCACCTTACAGCCGCTTTAACTTTTGGATGACATGACATTCCCAAGTAGTCATTTGAACACCAAACTTTGATCGCGCTTTCTCCCCAACTGTATTCGTATGCTGATGGAAAATTCTCGGCAAGTCGATTCACTTTTTTGAAAATTCTATACGAATGGTCCTTCTTCTTCTTCAGAATTTGTTCTTCGAAGAAATCTTCGTACAAAAAACTACCTGCCAATAAACATAAACAAGAAAATTTCTCAATGGGTTTTGAAACTTGGCACCGTGAATAATTTTTCTTATAGTTGACGTCACGTATTATTTCAAAGTTTACCTTATTGATAAAAATAATAATTTTTTCAAGAGCTGATTAATCATACCGCAATACTATCGCCTGATCACACTTTTTTCAAGTTTTAAAAAAATAAGACAGAGCCCGCGTATTTCATTATTGCATCAAATTAATCAAAACATATTTTACTTTGAAATTTAAAAATGATATTTTAAAACCCTTTTAAAAAACCGGCGGATATTATCTGCGTAATTATCGAAGCTCAGTTATCATCATTACATATTATTAAATCATTTGATTAAAAAGCGAAGTTATATCTGAGAGCACTTGACCAATTAATTATTTGCCAATCGGTAGATATAAATGATTATTATTCAGCAATTTCATTTCAAGTTTGCTTTCAACTCAACTAATGTGTTCTGAGAAACCGGTGCGAAATTACATCATGGAGCATAGGTTTTGCCAGTGAACTTAGCGAACTTGATTGATAAAATTTGCAACGAATGTTTTTGTATCGTATACGTTTACATAAATTGTACGGAGAATCTTTTTAGGGCAAAATTTTTGTAGAATTCTAATACAAATAGTAAATTTTAAAATAATTTTTAAAAATATTATATACCTAATTAGAAATCTTTAAAAATTTTACGCCTAATAAAATGTAATGCAGATTTGATTAAAAAATCTGAGATGCCACGTATCATTCATCTTCGACACTCCGTCCAGCAAAAGGAGATGCTGAATATCTAATAGTATAAATTCACAGTTTCTCACATCTCATGGGAGATTAACCACTCATCAGTTACGATTGTATCATGGATTCTAACTTGATTCTTGAGATGCAGGGCTGGACAGTCATTAAATAATGACCGCACAGGTTGTACTCGTGTACGTATATATTTTTATACTAATCTATGCTAATTGCTAATATGAACTAATAGTTTTTTTTTTGCCATCACTTGATTGATTTTAATAGGTCGAGGTTACGAGGACCTGTTTTAGCATAAATTTGCACCCTGAAGAATTTTTAATATCTAATGGTGAATTTGAAAGTCTGTTTGATTAATAGGTATATTCACATTTCTTTATTTTTCGATCAACACATGAATAATAAATTATTTTTCATGGAAAACGAACGAGCGGACAAAAGTGAAAAAATTGACTCAATTTTTCCTCTTCATTTCAAACCAGAAATTCCAAGATTTTATTAACGCACTTAATCGAGTCATTTGAATGTGAACAAGTTACTTTAAATATAATTGAGGGAAAAATTTACCTCTTTCATTATGTAAATTGATCACATCCTCTTGCATCTCTTTACTGGCTTCCATAACGACATGGTTGTTCTTCTGCACTTCAGCCAAAAACGGACATTTTTTTTCAGAATTACCAGAAGACGAAACGGTTGAATGGGTTTCATCGGCTGGTATATGAATTTTACTAATTGAAGATACCACCGGGCAATGCTGACCGTACAATTTCATTAGTGATGATCCATAGTTACGTACATAGGAAAGAGATAGTTTACTGAGGAATGGGCACTGCATTTTTTCACTTTACAGCACTATAACATAAGAAAAAAATTTCGTAGTTGAAGCACGCAATTTACTTCGAATTCGAATTATTATATAGGCTACGGGCACTATTGCTCAAATCGATAGATTCGATCACCAGAACTATACTATTCAAGTATTACTTCTTTTTGTATGTTTCGATAGAAAGTCGACACTTTCTCCTTGGATATGGTAAATTAAATTTTTTTACTCCCTTTCAGCGAAGATTTTCTACCAACACTAGGTGTTTTTTTCAATGGATTACGCAATAATTATGTAAGGTTATCGAAGTATCGTAAAATCCTTCAACTTGGTGTCCGATACTTTGGACAACTATTAACAATTCTTATCAATTTCACCACTGGTGCTAATGCACCATATCGTCACTAATTGACAGGTACGTAAACAGTACGAAAGATTACGTACGTTTTTCAACTTGCAAATGTTAATGACGAGTTGGCGAGGATCAAAACGTTATCTTTTCCTTTATTGAAGTATTTGTCGAACGATTTTTAAAATTATTAATTATCAAAGTATACACCAAGATATTGAAGTACTTACTCAAATATCACGTCCAAAATGCAAATTAGATTCTCTTCGAAGTTCAAATTGATCTATTTTGGGGAAGTAGTTGAGTCAAATCTAGAGACGGTACATCCTGATAGCTATACGATACTTGAACCAAATTTCGAACAAATTCCCACTTCACGAACCGATCATCTCTAATCAACTGACTTCTAATCTAAACTTTTCCACCGTTCCTTACCGTTCCAAGCTTACTCGTGTCGATTGACGGTCGGGTGAAGTCTAACTCGTGAACGTTCGGTTCAGACACCCGAAGCAAACCGAACCGACGAAGTTTTAAAAGCCTGCTCTGCTCTGCTGTTCAAATGAAAATTCATTGTATTTTTGTAATCGTATTCATACTCGTAATCGCAACTTATGCAAATGCCATGCTCGTTGGTCTTTCATTGTCGAAATCAACAATAGAAGATGGATGAATGATGAGAATACTGATGATCAAGTTCCAATAAATTCTTCATCGCGACGCGTTCCAACTTTCAAAAATTTCAATCAAATTTTACAATACTATAACATTAAGTGCTCGCCAATATTCAATCATATCATTCATTGAAATGAAATTTCCCGATCTAAAATTTCATTATACACGTAAAAAATTCATGTATTGTCCAACTTTGAATATACACTCGAGATTCGAATTTTTAATAACGGATATGTTGACGTCCATAAGAGATTAAACAAACTTAATAATTAACAAAAAGTTTGAATAAAGTGAATGCGGGAGTCATTTTCATACTGCGAGATTTTTTTTAAATTTTGATTCTTACATAAAATGAAATAATATAAGTACATATCACATGAAATTATATTTATCTATACAATAAGTATCTACGAAAGAAAAAAATGGTGTATATAAAAATTAAAAAATATACGATTATAAATAAAATAGAATAGGCATCAAGCATGAAGAATAAAAATACCCAAAGGTGAAAATTCGGATTTAAAACGTTGAATTTAAAATTATCTCTTGATGACGATGCAAAACAATTAGCAAATCGATGAGAGATTTTAAAACTTCTTTAACTTATAAGATTTTTTTTTGTAAATTTCTCACAAAGAACATTGAACAATCAACAGGGTAACAAAAGAGAACAAATAATCAACCATAAACTTAACAATATATTGTGTAATTTTAAGACGGTGACGAAACCGGCGAGTTGGAAGGTGGTTTTAAAAGATCGTGGTATTGATATAATGCTTCTCTCAAAGACTCTGAAATCTGATTAGAACTCATGACCGAACAGCTAATTAGATGAGGGTATAAACTTATGACTTGTTCCCAAACAGATTTGCTAACTGCAAAATAAAAACATCGCGTTACTTGGAAAGTTCCGTTATTATTAAAACATAAGTACATATACTTACTAATAATGGTAATGCTACCTTACAATTAATTGCAATGGTCGAAACATTTACCAACACGAAACGACCTTGAATTTTCATTCAAAGCTAAACCTCAACCTTTCATTATTAGATAATGAACAAATCTTATGAAAACAATTATTTTTCAATCCAAATTGAAAGTTTGTTGAACTACCTAGTTGAGAAATAATCACAAAAACGAAGGATTTTTCTGCTCAAGTCAATTCATATTTTTCTAATGCGTAGGTTGTTGAAGAAAGCACTTCAAAATGAAATGCTACCTTCTCGCTCATTCCTTGTTCACACGGTGCCTACCATAACAGCTATTCCTAACTAATTCAACACGACTACTTGAAATTGAAATAACACCAGTAAAAACTCTAATTACCTTTATCTGAAGCTTTTTTAAGCGATGAAATTAACGTAGCGATTGCTTTAAACACAAAAGAAATTTCTGACAGCCTATGCCTAGATGAAAAAAAAAAAACAAAACAGGCATTTAATTAAGGGAAAAAATTAATCGTACATCTGGTAATAGTTCTACGAGTCAAACGTACCTAGCCAAAGGACACTTCCCAGCACGATGTTCGTCTTTGATAAACTGTTTAATAACTTCTTGGAATCGAAATAGTAATGCAGTTACGGCCAAATGGCCGGTTAATTCTTCATTCGGTCCGATATTTTCAATATTCGATGGTATCGCGTCCTTGGAATTTAATCCATTCAGCAATGAAAATTCAAGTAACGTTTCGAAGCACGTTTTAGCAAATTCTTCCCTTAAATTTTCTTCGTTACCCCGTTCTAAGTTAAAACGCAAGAAAAGTTATAAAAGGTTACAATATAATGCACAAATGAATAAACTAATAACAAACGTCTTACTGATTAGCGCATCGTGAGAAGGAGACAATATGGATCCTTTATTAAGTAGAATTACTACTTTGAGAACGAATTCTTTGGGAACCGAGCTGGACTGTGATAGAATTTCTTTTTTAAGAAATTTAATTATTTGACAATCGACGGTTTCGTCTTCAATCAATTGCTCTTTGGAATATTCCGAGTCATCTACAGAAGTGGTTCTGTGAAATCATCACCAATATTAGGTCCTGGTTTAAAACTAAATGCAGTCGAAATTTCAACACGTACTTTTTTGGGAATAGTAACTCATCCAATGAGTCCGCTAGTTGAGGCCACATGCTTTCGAAATCTTCCGGATGCTTCCTAGCTAACGGTATACCACTGGAAAGAACATTCATAAAGTTTGCCACGACCAGTTTCCACGTACCGAATGTTTTCTTGTCATGTCTTCGAGATAGAGGAACATGTAATACCTGTTCGAGTACTCATTAGAATTCGGCTACGAAGTTATCACCTCATACGTAAAGAATAATTACTTCTAAGATTAGTTTCAAAGTGTTTCCTTTGATAACTGGTTGCGCTGTACAGGTTTGTTGATAAAGCGATACTACCATAGTGATGGCTTTTTCTCCAAATGGCACATGTTTCATCATCACAGCTTCTTTCTGTGAATTACCAATCAATCAAAACTACACGTCTAGCTACTTGATTTTACGTTTTATGAAAAAACGCATACCTGATCTGCACTTTTCATGTATACAACCGAAGGAGGATTGTACGCGTATTTGCATAAAGACAACAACAGTTTGAAAATCGTACAAATAAATTTATCCATATTTTCTGGACTGGATAATGCATTCTGCAAATAAAACACTCCTGTAAGTCGATTCTAGTTCAATTACGAGAAAAAAATCTACAAAAATGAAACTCCTTACATCTTGCAATAATTCTATGCAATTAAGTATTCCTTCTTGTAACTGCGTAAGTGATGTTTCGTACGTAGGCAGATAGCATGATAAATTTTCCCCATAAATTGGGACATCAGAAGCTGCCTCCAAAACACCACATAATTTCTCTAGGTCTGATACTGTAAATCTGAAATGCGAGAAATGCGAAATTACTTCATCTTGAATTTCAATCTATTTTATTCTTCCAGTACCTGGAATGTATATGTTGAAACACCGATGGGAAAATTTGTATCAAAGCAGCTAGAAAAGATTGTAAGGGATAATCCAAATCATTTTCCATGTTTGATTTATTCAAACTTTCCACAGCAATGTGAAGCCACACTTTCCAAGCAGCGTCCCAAATTTCTTTTCGGTTTATATCGGCAGGTAGCGATTCTTTCTCGTTATCACCGCCCATTTTTTCGTTACAAAATAGCATTTCTTGAAAAGAGCGTAACGCTGCTAAAGAAACCTAAGGCAAGGAACACAAGTTGTGAGATGATTTTTCACGTGTAGTTTTAAAATCAACATCGAAGCTTCGTACTTCGTTATTTCCGCTGAGAGCCGCGTTCTCAATGAATTCCAATAGTAAAGACCAAGCTTTGGTAAAATTGCCCAGAGTCTTCAATAGTTGTCGTTTGGTATTGAATACCCTAGTAACCCCGGTTAAAGTCAGCACCTGTTCGGAATGAAATAATAATACCAATCTGGACGGATAGTTTCTAAAGGAGGAAAAAAAATCAAAATAATTATGACACGTACTTGAGTCTCTGCCCATTGTTTTTGTGCAGTGTTCCTGGAATGATGAATTAATATGCTGCCTCCAGCGTCTACTTTTTTGTTACTAGCACTACTCGACATACTTCGGACTTTATCCAGCAGTGGAAACAAGACCTATGAAATATTATTCAGATTATCTTTTTTCTTCCGACTCCGAATACTTCAAATTTTTATTCGTACCTGCCATAATACTGAATGCCAAGTAGTTGGACTGAGAAGACCTCCATGCGCCGAGATTGTAGAAAATAACGTTTGGCCGGCTGATTTCCGTACTGCTGGCCTCGGGTCGACGCACAATGCACCTGAGCAAAATTCACACCGAAGTTATAACGTTAAAAAAAAAAAAAATCGAAGAAAAAATAGATCTGCTCACTCAGCCTCGTAAATAGACACATCCATAACTTATCAAAAGCTGGCATTTCTGCATTGCCGGGACATTCGGGAAATATTTGTGTTTCTGATTGCAAACACTGACACAGTTTTTCTCGATTTTGAAAAAAATAATCGGCGATATTCCACTAAACGACGAAAATAGTTCAAATCAAATTCTGAAACTCTTACGTAAATTTGGTTTTGTACAATATTTACCATAAGTCCAATCGCTGTTAAGGAAATATTCAATTCTTGGGGTTGAGATCCAAATTTCGATGTAGTTTCTAAACATAAGGGTAAACAACGCCATGGCATCAACGGTAAAAAATCGGTAACAATTAACTGTAAACACTGGAACGCTATTCTGATAAGGTTCTCGCTACAATTAAAATCACATATTTGTTTTAGAATCCGTTTTAAGTTTTAACATCAACGCCGTAATTGGTTTTATGCCATACCTGTGCTGTTCGGATATAGCTCCGACAATATTCAAAATTAATGGCCATCCGTGAGTTAATAATTCTCCAGAATTATGCAAAATATGCAGAACGCACTCCAACTGTCTTTGTCTTACATCACCGTGCGGTACAGATGATAATTCAACCAGAGGTGACAACAACAGCGTTTGTAATTTCTATAAAATTCAGTTGCAAAATCAGCAATTGCGTATTTTCAACAATACTCAAGCTTCCAATCCACTCACTTGATTTTCTCTCAAGCACGGCGTATAACTATGTTGTAAAGCTGACTTCACCAAATAAGTTATGGCTTCTACTCCCCACTCTCTCATTCGAATATGCGGATGTTGGCAAACTTCTAATAAATGATTAGTCAACGGGCGCCATAACACATCGACACGAGGCAAATTCACCAAACCAGTCTCTAACAATTTTGCTACCGCAAATAAAGAGGGTTCCTGAAATAATATAAGTTGTGAAAAACGAAAACTCGACTCTTTCAAAATATAAAAAAAAATATCAACGAACTCGATTGCAGTACGCCAGCTCCATAGCTTCGTGAGATAACTTGCACAGCGCATCGATCAAATGATGTAGAGCCACGTCATCTAAATATTTACTCGATTCAAATAAACGACTCAGCATTGCCGACAGCACAGGCAAGTCTGCCATGACGGCAGTGGTAATTACAGCGTTCGCGTCAGTTGACGAGCGACCAGCCTTTAAGCTACCGCCAGTAGATGGTTTCAAGCCTAAAATCCAAACCAGGTGCTACAAAAAAAAAAAAAAAAAGGAATCTTAGTAGGAATTGACTTTTTAACAATACGATTCAGAATCGTGAGGAACCTGTATTGTTGTGAGGACGAGTTGCCAAGATGAGCCCAAAATCGATCCGTGGCAATGGGCAAAAATCAACAGAGCTCTCATACACTGAAGATTTTTTGCTGTCAACATTACAGGACCTTGTTGAACACCTAAAAAGAGATATTCAATTTTGGGATTTCAATTTATGAATTAGAACATTTTTCGAGTTCTTGAAAACACCTATCTACCTTGAGGTAATGAAGCCGAGGGCAGCGGAGTACCAACAGCAACAACCTGCTGTTTATAATCCATTTCGTTATTACCATAGGAACCCAAAGTATAATGAGGATTACCATCTTGCATCTGAAATCCATTGCTGTTGGAATTGCCTATACAAAAAAATGTCTCTATTATTTGAAATTCATCGACAGAAATTTTTGCAAGTCGAACTAATTCTTCTTACCCAGTTGCGGAGCAAACGTATTTAGAACCGCAAGCGTGTAATTGGGCGGTAAAGAAGCTTTACATATTGCAGTAATGAACGCATCTCTAGGTGTGTTCAACTCTAAGTGACCTGCTAAACTTGCCAACGTTTGCATTGCTTTAAGGATATTCTCTGTGATCAACTCATCCGTACTAAGAAGCAAACAAACAAATAAAAAAATTTTCTAATCCACTAATAAAATACTACTTTATTAGAATTTCCAAACCGCACCTTCCTTCGACTAGTGGAACGAGAGCCGAAAGGATTCCACACCAACTTGAGTTAATCAACTGGCAGTATAACTTTTTATCTTTCTCCGGAACTTTATCATTTGTTTTATTATTGTTTTCGGTTTCTTTCGTCGACGGTGTTTCTTTGTCGTCGAGCGTTCTCTTGAAATTTTGCAAATATGGAGTTTTTTCTAGAATCGATGAAAGCGATCGGACTATTTCTAAGAAACTGGCAAAAGCTACTGCTAAACCGTGCCCGTTTGGTACACTAGGTGGTTCTACTTTATCGGTATATTCCAAGCTGTAAACGTCAACTATGTCGTAAAACGAAATTTTACACGAGATCAAAAATAAAAACTACCAATATGACTTACACAATCGTTTTGGCATGACCGACGACAAACGAATCGTAAATAGGGAGGAAAACGCCGCGAGATACAAAACCTGGCTGTGGAGAAATTCCAGGTCCCATTGGAATGCCTCCTAGTGTAGCAGGCGGTTGACCGTGAATTTGGTGATGCGCTAAAATATTATAATCTAATGTAATGCCAGATTAATTTAATCAGTATAGAAAAATATCGCTTTACTAACACAGGCCTGTAGGTGCCAACTGCGGATTGAGAAATACGGACTGTACGTAGGCTCCTAAACAATTGACAATGTCTTGAAAAATATTTGTAGAATGAGTTTTCAGGTCATAGCATTCGCAAAATGACAGCAGCAATTCCGGCTGTGCGGTCATTTTAAACAACACTTCTAACGCTGCGGCTCTTTGCCATGCTGGCTTATCCGGATCAACGAATTTAACAATCAGCGATAAAAATATTTCGCACTCCGTAACCTAAAAGTGTTCGTACAAAGAAATTAAAAATATTTTTGCGCAAGAAATATTCAAAAAATGTGAATAAAAATTTTAAAATACCAAAATATTATGATATTTTTCAACGAGCGTCAAAACAATGCGCAACAATCTAATGCTAATTGAAAAACACGGCTTATCAAAAGATCCAGATTGATGGGCATTTAGTGCTGGTCCATAGTTACGAAATTTAATATTGGGCGAGAACAATTTAATGACAAGAGCGCAGACACGTTCTTTCAATAAAAAACTGAACTCTGGATGCTAGAAATATCCATAAAAATTAATTATTACTACCAAAATCGATAAAAGCAATACACCTTGAATGCGATAATCAAATTTCCATACATTGAAAAAAACTGAAGGAAATTTAACTAGCATCGATTCCAAAAGCTGTAATCCGAACGTTTTTGACATCTCCGTCAGTCCAGTCAGCCAATAAGGTTGATCTGAATTCACCAATTGAACCAAATCCTGCAAAGAAACACCTTCCAATAAGCAAATCAATTCGTAAGAAATGAAAAAATACACAAAAATATTATTCTCACTTGAAACATGAGATAAGCGTCAGCGGCACAGCTCCGCAGCGTTTTCGGTGGCACATTACTAGGAACTTTCAACTCTTCCAAATTGACCTGAGAATCTGAATTAGGTTGGTGTTGCTCGTCTTCTGTTAAAACACGGTCGAAAACTAACGAAACCAAATGTTTGACAGTGGCCTCTGCGGTATTCACAACGATCGGGTCTTTCCCGAAGTACAATCGAAAGCATAACACCAAGTTCTGAAGAAAATACATACTATAGTTCGAATATTTATCAAATTCAACAAAGCGGGGGAAAAAATAATACAATCACCTTCGCTAGGGTATCACCGTGAACAACACTGTTCGTGGTAAGTAGAAGCGTAACACTCTGAAGCACTTTTACTTCTTCGGTACCATTTTCCATCAACATCCACAACGTATTAGTGATAAATCTAGCTCCTTTATGATCCACAGCTTGCTGTGTTATCAGTTTTTGAATCATACCAAGACATAGCTTCAGGGGAAAAAAACATTAAACATACGTAGAGAAAAATTTATAACTTTTTTCATTATTGCAACTAAAAATATGTTACTTTTATTATTTTTTGGTCCTTGGTTTCACATCCTTGAACGATTGGATAGAGAATTTGGTTGGTTACGTGGTATATTGAAGTTTGCGAATTTACTGACGCATCTCTCAACTTGACAATACTTTCTTCACATGCCTAATTACAACAAATCAGATAAGCAATCAGAAAAATTTCCATCAGACACTCAAGAATTAAGTCTTCGTCTTTAGAAATGATGAAATTAATGGGCGGTATTTGTGAGCTAACGTGAACGTTACAATAGAAATACTAAAAGTCTTTACTTCTTTGATGTGAGGAAATTTCTTCTTCGTTTCAATCGATAAGTTTTTTAAGTCATTTTGCAGGAATTCGAATAATTTCAATGAATTTTCATCAGCGATTCGTTGACGAGACATTTCGGGATTACGTGAATCTTAAGATTGAAAAGTGAACCACTTCGCAGAAAACATCATTGAATATTAATAATCATTAAGTGGTTTCAATTTAAACCTTAAATACGTATATTTTGGCAATAACTTTTAAAACAACAGAAACTTTTTTGAGAATGTTGATAATTTTTGATAAGTTGACGCCAAAGCGAGACACCTCGGTTGAACGCACGTAGCCGAGTCGGTAACGACGAAAGCACGTGATGTGCTTCAAACATTCTCAAAAGATGCCGCTCTTCGCAAAAACAACAAAAAAAGTAAAAAACAAAAAACTTCATTTTTTTTCTAAACTACCTAGAACTCCGCAAGTTTTGACTAAAATAAAAAATTTTTATTTAAACCGAGGAAAAACTTCTTTATTTTGACCAAACACTGGAAAGTTTTATATTTCAAAAAATAAAGCAAGTACAACAAAATCATATTGTCTTTACAGACATCTTCAACATTAAAGGTTGATTTATTCTATACTTGTTCCCTGGACATTAAACTTTGAACATTATTTTGGTGAATGTACCTTTTCGAAATGCATCCACTGCACTTTCATGTTCATTCAATGGAAAAGTTCCGATTCCCAGTTTTTCTATGTTCAAATGCCTACAACATCAAAACAATATTGTTATCGAAAATGACATCGTGATTTCTACATTCACTCATAAAAATTCACTATAGGTACAAACGTTTTCGACATTGCTTCTATGTATGATACCGCTCTTTCAAAAGAATTAGGCGTATTTATTATGACCGCTGTAATTGTCATTTCTCTGGAGTACATATCGAAAGGGCTAATCCTGCAGTACACAGTATGACATTTTTTTAAAACATCAATTTTAGTGAAGATACTCTTGGTATTCAATGAGAAAAAGGATAGGTTGATGGACTATTGTAAATTGTTACATTTTGCAATGCTTACGTAATTGTTTTTTGAGGGGCTGCTACCCCAAATATTAGAAATGTGCCTCCATCTGCGACCAGCGAGAGAGCTGCCTGCATTGCTTCAGTGTTTCCGCTGCAGTCGATGCAAACATCGGCCATATATTCTGGATTTTCGTTTTTATGTTGGATTATATCATTCCAAGCAACGCATTTGTACCCTAGTCCTACATACATAATACAGAATTATTGTCAATAAATCATATGCATGCTGTACACGTAGGTACACATGAAAAGAGTACAAAAAAATTAAGCGCATGCCCATCTGTTTCATAAATTTTTAACCTAAGAATCGGTACATATAGATAGGTCTCACACCTGTTTCAGACATCACTTTTTGTCGATTGGCATTTGGTTCTGAAATGATGACATTTCTGTGGCCTAACGTGTGCAACAAACAGCTCCACATCATTCCGACAATTCCAGCTCCAATTATTAATATATTACAACCTATATCTAGATTAGGTAGCTTATCCAATCCATGAATGACACACGATAAAGGTTCGCATAAGGCAACTACAAAAAAAAATCAAAAAGACGTAGGTAAAGTAACTAAAATTGAATAAGTTTAAAAAAATTATAGGTACGCAATTGGGTAGGTCAGATCGTAAGTCGTAATAGGTGAAAAAAAAAGTAAAAAAGTAAAAGACCTTGATCGAGCGACAAGTAATCAGGTAATTTGGTGACTTGAGAAACGTGCGCTCTGACGTATTCAGCCCAGCCTCCATTCTCAGCTATACCTATAGCGCACTTCGGGCCCGCTAGTTTGCAAAAATTACTTTGCAATCGTTTACACGGAACACATATTCCACAACTCCTGCAACAAGTATTTGAATAAGTACATTCTAGAATTGACTGCTCATATTACAAGATAATCATACAATATGAATAGGTAGGTAGTTAGTTAGCTACTGGTAATATTTTATACGACAAAAAATTTACAAGTTTGGATTTACTGCTACTCGATCATTTATACTCAAGTGAGGATATTTCGGTGATACTTCCACAACAGTTCCCGAAATTTCGTGGCCTAATATGACTCCATCTTTGGCTTTCTCAAATTCTCCCTTTCAAATAAATTATATAATTTTATTAGCATTCCTACAACAATTGCCTATATGAAATTTTTGTAACACAAAAAAATTACCTACCTTTATAATGTGCAAATCGGTCCCACAAAATCCAGAATAAGCTACTTTTATGATCACATCCGTGTCAGTTTCGGCTTTGGGAATTTTTTCTCGTGTAAAAACTGTTCGCTTATTTTTAAGATCCACTTTAACGCAATTCATTTTGTAACACAGGTATCTACTACTACTTAGACAGCAAACGTTAATTATTCCTGTAATAATGCGTAATATACATGCATATATATATATCTAACTACCGTTTTCTTAGATGTTGGCACGATCGAATTTGATTGTAATTTGTAAAAAAAAGCAAGTGCGCGGTTTTATGTAATTTTCTTATTTACATACTACTTATTTTGTATTGATTGATCTATTTTTTTCATGAGTGAAACATGTGATAATACGTATGTACTTAATCTAATGTATAATGTAGTTGTAGATGCCTAATACCTGTTCACCTAAGGTGAAAAAGGGTACCTAGTAGAAAAATGCGTGGTCGTTTGTAATACTACATCTTGTCAAGCTAAATGTTTACGAGTAGCTCATATAATCTACCTGTATTACTTGGAATCACTTACATACGTTTGAAAGTTCAAAACAACAATCAAATCAAATTACAAAATCATATTATCGTTTATAAAATCCAACAGGTAAGAACACAAACCACTCCAACTCGAGTGTTATCAAAACTGCTCATAGGTAGGTAGATAGATACCGAATCGAAACAGTCAATAAAAAATCAGCGTGAACTTGACACGACAACTAGATATACCAAGTATTAAGACCAACACTCACACACCCAACTTGCACCCCACAATTCTGTTCACTGTTCGATTGGTCTACTTTTTTCACACCATTAGGTGGGTAGGTGTCTCGACGAATGATTTTAAAGCAAAATTCTCCCGCTTGTTTTTTTTGAAATTTTTTCAAGGCATTAAAATGTCGGTGGGGGAGTGGGAAGGGAGAAATTTTCAACCTATGCCATATTCTATTCTCAAGTTAAAAGTGAATAAATTCATTAGAATCATCACATTTTTTTCCAACTTACACTTTCGATTAATTCCCATTACAACTTTTCAATCGGATGGAGTGAAGGATAGAAGAGAGAAAAGAGGTGGACATTTTTTAAAAACGACTTCTTTACGTCTTTGTAACGAGAGGTTAGTTTGTGCGCCGGCAACAGTTGCTGAGTATTTTTGATTTTTCTGAATTATTGTCTCTCGCCGTCCTGAGTAGGATGAGTAATTTTTTTGCATTTTTTTCGTATTTAAAAAAATGAAAAATTCTTGGACTCTTCTTTACAAAATCAGTAGGTATAATACCTACTTTGGGAGGTGGTAACGCGTGTACTTGGTAGATAGATTACTTTTTGAGCATGATCATCCATCGTTTCATTTAAAAATTTTTGAGTCAATCAAAATTAGATCAGTGATGGATTAGGTACAGACTTACGCGCCTTAGGCTATAATCTAATGAGAACGTGGTATTCCTTCGGATTACGACAGATATTTTTGGTTTATGCGAAAGTTATCGAAACATCATCGCACGTGTTGTGTCACCTTGCACTATCGCAACCAATTAAAAAAAAACGCAAAATAATAATCTTATCGAAAAGGTTTTCAAGTGGGCGTAGGCCCCTTTTATCGAACAAGATTGCAACGGTTCGACGACCAACAGGTTACACAGAAACTGATGAGTGATGAAGATACTGAAGATAGGTGATTATTTTTCATTTGGTTCGTCCACCGCGATTCGCCAAAGTCACAAAAGTCCATCGGCTGATTTGTGACGTCATTTAAAGTTGGAAGAAGCCAACTAACAGGTAAACGCGATAATACCAAGATAATACGTTCATTTTGCAATATTTATGATTAACGTGAACAAAAATGTAAAGTGCTGCAGTTTTTTAATTTTTATAAAGGAATGATAAAGTTTATGTAATTTTTTAAAAACTTTATTTTTAAAGAGAAAAAACTACCTACTTACTTATAGAAAAAAAAAGAAAAAATATCAAGTTATAGTCTACGATCCATACCCGAGAAAGTGCTCTAGAAAGTGGATTTGGTGTGTTTTTTTTTTGGGACAAAAAAATCAGTTGGTAGGGGTGAGACATTCACGAAAATGGACATTTTCGATTTTTGCCGCGTCACAATAGAGGGCTGGATCCTTAAAACCCCCATTTTTCAAGTAGGGCGGGGACAAAAATTCTTTTCACAGTCCGATAGCAGACACTCCCCCGAGTCC
>FIZT01006758.1:0-14698 GCA_900065295.1 Paracoccus marginatus
TTTTCGATTTCCCAAAAAAGAGTTTTTTGGACTAACCCGGCTTTGGAATTGACGTCTTCATATAATATTGAGATACTCTAAATAATGCGTACTATATAAATTCTCTCTTAACGGTCAAGGGTGTTTACATCTAAGATAGGCACGAAACAGAGCCACAGAGAGAGAGAGAGAGAGACACATATGTGAACTCATTTGAAATGAATTCAATTCCAAGTGCAAGTGTTTTTCTTTATTTGTTCACTTTTCCGTCCTTCTTCAGCCATTTGTTCTATCCTTCTCAGTTCCATATACTTACACGTCCGTCATGTCGTTGGCTCATTTAATTAATATGATATGCACGCTTCGATAGTCACGCTTCAGCTCAACACTCTTTAATCGCATTTAAATGTTAATTTTATTGTCAGTTTGTTAATTGCATTTCTACCATCTTCGCAGGTTTCCACCATACACTGGCCGAGTTGTTTCTACCTTCCATCATTTCCAAACCATCGGTCAGGTTTTCGGCTTGCAGACCCCCCGAGGTTTGCCGCGTACCGTGCTCGTATTTTTTTCCTCTTTTTTTTTTTTTTTTGAAGAAGTATTATAACGAACTCGTTCCTCGTCGTCGTCCTTACGAGTATAACTATCAGCCTCTACGCAGTACATACAGCTACATTGGCGGTCTGCTGCGCGCATAATCGAGACAGCAAACCGAATGAGCGACTGTGGACGATACAGATAACAACGTATTATCTGTGTAGGTCAAACTGGCTATCGGCTATGGCAAATTTTATGTAAACAGGTCGTCAACCAGTACGTACAATTTCTCCTAAGCTATTCTTATACGCGAGTATTTCGCGATCTATGCGATACTCTACGGTATACGTACAATACTCACACTGAGAAACGCAGCTAGTACATACAAATCGCAACTGACTGAGCAATGTTACAGTTGATTCTTAATTGGTAATTACGCGAGAGCAATGCACGGTATACGATTAGCATCTGATCGTCATAACCTGTACTGCACTGCTTCACACAACCGTCGTACGAGTCTTTCTCAAGCCAGATACCGCCAATCATTAGTAGGAATAGGCATGTTGACGATGCGATATCGAACTCTTGCAGTACCTAGAAGATGAACATGTTACCTCATGTCTGAATAGAGAACAGCAGTCATCAAGTATAACGCCAGCCTCACGATGAAAGCTCAACACGCACGAATTCATGTATCAATTTGTGCTGAATTCTTCGAGTTGCGTTTGCCATGTTCCAAGATAGATTCAACGACATTGAAGATTGGAAAAAAACAGACCTCTGCCCAAATTTTGAATCAATTTGAAAATTGGAGGAAATTAAAATAGGAAAATTACCAAAAAAATTTGACTGATTCTTATATTCTACTCTCTCATTTAGAATCAGTGAAAATTTCGCTAAAAAAGGTCAAAATTGCATCACAGGCAAAACAGTGAAAAAATCAGTGAAATTTCAGTTAATTTCATTGATTTTTCAATCAATTTCAACAGAAAATTTTCAAACAAAAGTTGTTCCTCAACACCTCATGCACAATTTCACTCTTTACCCAAATTCACTTTAGAGCAACCCCCGCCCTCAGAAATTTGAAAACATGTTAGGAGCAAACGTCAAAATTACGTTTCCAACGTTTTAAATGAAACATTTAGAGCTCCCCCTCCTCCTCCTTAAAATCCATCAGAAGTGTGTGCGGACTGCGAACTGCGAAGACGGAAGAGCACGTCAAGGAAAGACATACCCCTCGAGAACCACTCATCAATCAAAATCACAATGCCTATATCTTCGGTCACTCACACTACCCATAGCATAGGCATACTCGTATAGCTGACCAAGTGACCATTACCCGTAATCAAACTCCGATCACGTCTACGTGGAGATGGCGCCTAAATCACGAGTGCTCGCCGACTGCGGCGCGGTGCGTTTATTATTCAAACGATGCGTGAATTATGCTTTGGAAAATTATTGGTCGAGGGGACGGCACTTTTGATAAATGATTCGTGTCGTAGTCGCCAATTACACGAAAGTAATAAAAATTTCACCCATTGTAATGTACATAGATATACGTCGACAAGACTTCTATATCAAAGAGCAACATCGTACAAATACAGAGATGATGATGATGGAAGGAGTGGAGGAGCGTGTACTATATCAGAGACCAAAGCAAAGAGAAAAAATGAAAAAAAGAAACGGCCAGCATAAGATAAAACGTTATTTTAATTAGAAGCAAATTGCGAATGTTATTCGTGTATGGTTGTTCGCGCTGCGATTACGATGAATACGACGACGACGAAGACGACGGGGTATTTCTAGTTTTAAATGGCGTTGTAGCGACGAACATTTTGGCTTTTTGTACATTCGACATAATTTTTAAAATTATCTTAAAGAAAACATTCTTTTCTCGTTCCCACAAGCGCGCAGCACAACGTACGCTCGGCGATGCCAAAAATTCATCAGCGCGTCGGTTGTTCGGGTAGCATAGACGCGACGCGGTCTTTCACTTGAGACTTTGGACGACGACTTGAGAGGCTGTTGAGGTTTACTTAATGGTGTGTATGTGCGATGCGGCCCTGTACGTACGTTCGTTCGTTCGTGTAGATATATATACTTACGTAGGTCTCTCACTATGCAGCGATGAGATTTATTTATAACGAGTCGAGTATACGTACGTACGTACGTACGTATACGTTGTGTACATCTTAAAGCGCTATACCGGAACATCACCTAGCTTTATTTTATTTCCTTTCTCTCTCTTTCTCTCTTTCTTTCTAGTCCCTCTAATACCGCAACTCTCATACACATAGAGACATACTTATGTGTAACACGCGCGTTTGTATTATTAGAATATTAATAACATCCTAAATAGGGAAACCCACGCAACGCGATTCCGCCACTAATATACGTATAAATAATACTTGTGTAAACGTAACGTCGTTATTTTAGTAGTAATTTGGCAAACGTATAAGGATTTGTCATTTGCTCAAGTTGTTTCGCGATTTATCAGCATTTCTTGGTGTACGTATCTCTCCTTTTCCTCTCTCTCTATCTACACCGAAAATCCATCCGAAAAATATATCCGCTTATAACGAGATCTCTATACTTAGCTCGGCGACTTTGCAGCGGAATTTTCCAAGCGCCAAATCCAAAATCTACACCCTCCCCCCTCCTCATGCTCCCTACTTTAACTCAATGTTGTGTAATTTATGTAAATACCCAACAACTCGTCCGTCGTCTTGACGACAAAAAGCCAATAATTATGCAAATTTTTCATAATCGAATAATTAAAAATTACGCGTGAAAATATTCCCATTACGAAAAATTTTCCTCCCACCCGATATACGAGCGAGCAGAAAAATAGAGCGAAGGATGAAGGGGCTTACTCCTTCTGTGTAAGTAAACGTCGTGCGGTGTAATTGGTCGACTGCGATTTTTCAACGACTCCGTTCTAATACGCGACGACGTATGCAACCAATGGGAAATGGCGAATCGATCAAGCGAAAATATTTTAATTTGTTTTACTCGCCGTATAAAATCGATCGGCGTGAACTTTCCATTTACTGATGGGAGTCGACCTTTTCGCTTCTAAATGATTGTAGGCGGAAGACGTGTGCGAAGTGATTCGTTTTTAGGGATTTTTTTTCAATTTGTTTTTTATTTTCGCCGATTTTTCAATTTTTTTCTCCTCCAATTGATTACGATTTGGTTTTAATGTTACCATTTTTCGAATTCCAATTGAAAAAAATTATTCCTGTTCGATTTCCTTCAATTTCATTGAAAATTTATTCATTTTGGATTGAGAAAGAAAAAAATTAATAGCCCCAACGCAAGTGTGTATCTGGAAAGGGGGAGGAAAGGGAGGATAGTCAAGATATGTTTTCTTAATTTCATAGATGAAAAGTTTACGACTTTTCAAATCAATTCAATAGAGGGTTAGAGCAATCCGAAAAGTTTTTTTTTACCAAGTTCTAGCGTTTGAAAAACTTTAAGCGGTCATTTTGTGAAAAAGTTTCGGAGAAACAGTCGTCATATAATAATTATATATATTTTTTAGTAGGTACTTAATGAAAATTATGCAACGCAAACTTCATCAAAGGTTGAAACTGATGCCACGTTGTCAAAAAAAAAAATACTGAACACCTCTCGTACTGAGCCCGTACAGATGCATCATATTTTCCACGTCGCTCTCGTGGGAATTATAGCATTCACGGGCAGATTTTTCTTATAAAAATGAGGAAAAAATTTTTTGCTCCGATTTTGTTCAAGACTCCATCCCTCCCGTCATTCAGAACACAAAATTTTTTTCAGTCATTCTCGATTCGCCAGAAAGGATTTACAACGAGTTTGAGCCAAATCGAGGCATTTTTCATTTTTATTTTTTTTCAATGAAAATAAATAGGCCCGTGGACGTCGTGCATTCCACGAGAGCGTCGTGAAAAATATGACGTATCTGAACGGGCTCAATACGAGAGGTGACCAATTTTCATTTTTTTGATGACGTTCCAGCATCAAAATTTTTTTCACAAAATAGCCGCTTAAAATTTTCAAAATCAATTTTTTTTGAGGTTCCTCAACTCTTGGAAATTCACTTGAAAAATGGCCAAATTTTCATCCACATTATTGAGGGGAAAAAATCAGATTTTAGAGCTTCTCGTTGGAAATACTTTTGCCACGGTTTCTAAAATTTTTATCATCATGATTTTCACCAAATTTTTTTAAATTATATAGATTAGCTGTTTCGGGTAGGTTTCTTTGAAATTTTCTTAGGAAGCCAAAATGCCATTCTAACCCTGACATTGCGTTTTGCTCTAGAAGTATTGGAAAAAAATTGAGCAAAATTCCACAAATTTTCCTCAATTAAATTTCTAAACTCCACAATCACTCCTCTGACAATCAGACTCACCGACAGATATAAAAGAGAAACCTCGAATCGTTCGCGTTTTTGTTCCTCGAACCAATTAAAACTCTCTTACCGACGATAATTTCCAATTTTCGATCCGATTTCGCATGAGTAAACCAGGCCACGCTGATCGTGCACCAAAACCACACAACCCACGAACGTTTTCTACGCACATACCGTTCGAACGTTTGTGGCTGAACCTTCATTTATGTAGAACTCGGGTATCTGAACAGCCCGTCCAAAAGTATCGTATTTCCAACCAGTTTAATCGATTTCCCAAATATCGACGATACGGCCGAGAAAACCGGTACCTCTTCTTTATTTTTTATTTACGTAATTTGTCAAAATGGTACGTAAAAAAAAAAAAAAAAAACACGCGCTACTTGGAAAGTGCATAGCATGGCGCTGTACCAGGGCGTAATCCGATACACGGGGCTCATTTCTCAATGAATATGGTAAAAACTACCGTCGTCGCTGGTAATTATAGACTGCAGGGGTTTTTATTATCTGATCGTTTATACGTACGTGTGCAATGGGGGAAAGAGTACCTACCGGCCGAGATGGCGTTTAGTTTACACGCCAACCAACCGGAGAGTATAAAAATAGCAAATGCGATGGACTTGGTGGTGTAAAAATGCCACCATCATCAACGTCATCGTCGTCGGCCGCCCTAACACACATACAGAAGCTGCTTGCTGGTACTCTTTCTTACACACGTAAGTAGATATCTATGTACGAAAACAATTCACCCGACGTGTAATTGCCTTTCAGCCTCCTTAACTGGTTAATTATCGACCCGAGAGATGGTTTTCCAACAACCTTGTAAGTAGTTCCAATAAATCACCGAGGCGATATTCGTTCGTTTTCCTCTCGTCGCTCGAAACGCAGCTCCCAAAAATACGACAAACGACATCGAAAAACATAAATCTAATTCTTCCCACGGCCTCATCTCAATAACCTCGGCCCGAAGAGGGGGGCATGCCGTTTTATTTAAACCCTACACTACAGACAATGGCTTTTGTACGCTACAATCGCAAAGTCGAAATATCTTTTTTACACAAATGTCCTACTTACATTCCATTAACACTGCCACGTATATACCCTCCTTTTGTGCATCGAAACCATCGTGTACGCTTTAATTTTATACCTTCGTCTTCACACCATACCACGACGTCAATTTTGCACCTTTATTTTTATCCCCTTTCTTTCTCACTTTTTTTTTCTATCAATACAACCGAAAAGTTAATTCGAAAAAAAGGGGAAAGTTTTTTTTTTTACGCGTAAAAAGCCATCCGACAATTTGAACCTGGCACAATCCCCTTTTGTCTAATTTTATTATATCGCCAATGAGATTGTTTTCTTGTAAATTGTTCGTCGTTCTAGTCGTTTCCGAATCTCGAATACAAGCAAGGTACTTCTACAACACACCACAGTCTCTCTCTTCTTTTTTCCCCCCTCATCCTATATTTGATGCAGCGGTGATTTTGCTCTTCTCATTTACCTGTGTGGTTCCAACTCGCGATGCCACGAGTGTTATATCGAATACGAATATATATCGAGTCTCGGTTTGATAAAACTAACTCCCGCTGAGCATGGTAAATCGTCTGTATAAATGTGATCAGTTTGCTCCAAGGTATATAAGCGAGCTGTGCCAGCGGGGAGGTGCGCAGAGAGATAGAGACGGAGGTTAACCCACGTATTCCAAGAATGCCCTCGTGGATTTAGAAGTGTATTTAGAAAGCACGTCAATAATTGTGTTGCAGTTTTGTGCTTTTTTTTTTTTATTCGTTCGTCGGTCGGCGTATTTTCAAAAAATATTGTGTCATTTCGGACCTCACTCGATGATTTCTCGGATGTTGAAGAATGAATGTGGGGAATGAGGAAAGATCGACTGATGAAGATATGCAAATTTTGAAATGAATTAAACAAAATTGAAAAAAAGAAAAAATTTGAGAACATTGAAAATTGGAAAAAAATAAAATTGAAAAAATTATAAAGAAAAATTTTAAAAAAGGGACAAAAAAATAATTCATTTCGAAAGCTAAAGAATAAAAAACAAATAAAAAATTTGAAAAAAATGAAATAAAATGAATCACAGAAAAACAACTGAAAATCGGAAAACGAAAATCAGTAAAGAGAAATTAAAATTATTCGCTTGGAAATTTTTTTTAAAAAATTGATTTTTTTTCAAACAGAAAAATCAAAGAATAAAACTGACTGAAAATTTGAAGAAAAAAAAATTAAAAAAAAAAAAATCTATTTTCAACCCCAGAAATGAAGTAAATTAAAAATTAGAAAAAATTGTAGAATTTTTAAAAAAATAAAATTGAATTTCAAATAAATAAAAATTCAAAAAAAAATTGAAATACAGCATCACAGATTGAAAAAAAAAATTTCAATCGACGAATAAAACAAATTAAGAACGTGAAAATTCCAAAATCAAAATCAACCCGAACCTGTCCACTGAGACTCGCAGAAATCTTTCATAAACGCTCACACATTCTTTCGATTCCACATTCAAACATTTTCTCACTTCCACACCCAACCCACACCCTATCTCAACCACAATCCATCGGCACAATTCATCGAACCTCCGGTAAAAAACACACCTCCCATCAAAACCACGATCCTAACCAAATCCAAACCAGACTTCACACCGCACGCACCAGCCAAATCAATAAAAAATGACTGTAATAAGAGAAAAATAGCGCATCAACAATCCATAAACTCTCGGCATTTTCTTTTCGTCCCGAAAAAAATCCCATAAAAATTGTAAACACGCAAAGCGAACCACGATATACCGCTAACGATAAACACGACTTTAGAGATCACATCTGCAAACGATCGGCCGCTCATAAAGCCGATCCGTAGCCCAACACCTTCCAATTAATTGAAATAGGCATCATTATAGAGATGAAATCACGTCAATAAAACACCCGAAACTGGCTAGATCTTTAAACACACGGCTACATACCGATGACCCTACCCTACCTACGCAACACGTCTCTTTGAAGGCAGCACATCAAAGCATCGTACATAAAAATGACAACAATAAATGCCGCACACGAGACCAGAAAGGTGAAAAATATAATATAAGGTTTAGGAGGGCTCTACACTCTGCACGATATTACGCAACTCTTTTACTTCACACCAAGCAATAACGTGTCATTATAAAATATTTTTATGAAACACGTCAGCTCCGTATGGTGGGTACACTATATAATCGAAACGATATTAAAATATTGATATTACCAACAAAAAAAAATCCGAAAAAGACGAAAAAAGGGTTCGAAGTCGAACGAGTTGCTCCTTTTTTCCCCTCCTCCAGTCCGATACATCCATTTGGCGTGTTTTGAAAATGTTTCAATTAAATCTGTATTGTATACTTCACCCACATGGTTAATTTTACGACTCGAACCGTCTCGATTATCTCGTTATAGTGTCCTCGTAAAATAGAGTTTCCTTACACGGTGTAAAATTAATGGCTCGAAGGAGCAAGACCTCGCACCGTCAGCGGTGATAATTCCCGAAACCCTGGTTATTCACGGTGGCTGGTTTATATGTACATTTCGTACACATTAGCTGGTGCATCGCATACATTATTTTCTGCATCTTTTTCAGCATCCATTGCAAAAGCATAAACGTAGGTATATGGATTTGTTTTTAAATTTCAAGAAGCAACAAGAAACGATTTGTCACCCTTCGTGAAACAAAAATCAACAACGAGAACGAAGAGAAGAAAAACAGGTTCGAATATGCAAGCCATATATTTCACCTATGGTTACATAACAGCTTAATACGTGTACATAAACTGCACCGTCGGGGTGGATCCCTCGTACGAAAATCCTATATCTTCATTCGAGATCGATGTAAATATGTTATAAATCAAATTTTGACGTTATAAAAACAAACCGATCGGATGGTGGTGGTGATTAGAAATAATATGCTCGCCTGCTCCTGTTCCTGTACACAAAACGCGCGACCATCGACGCTTTGGTAAACAGTCAACGACAAGGACGACCTTATGTATGTATATACGTACATGAAAAAGCGTTGAAAAAAAAGGTTCACCGCCGGATTAGGGTTTATAAATGGCGACATCTAATGCGTATACAGTGTTACCAGTCGACAGTTCGTCAAAGGCTGCGCGAATTGGTGGCAGCAGACAATCGCATGTCTCTCTCTCGGTACCACCAATGGTCGCCGATCTTTTTCTGTCTTTCATCGATACACTACGTGGTATAATGTACCGACTATGCATGACGCGACGACCGTAGTAGCTAGCAACCAAATAAACAAATAATGGCGAGCTGTGCTAATACATACGCATCTACCAACCATCACGTCGTTATTAACAATTCGAACCCCCGAACTGGAAAAAAAACTTTTACCCTTTGGGCCGCGAATCGAATTATAAATACGTGTAATTCGACGCTCCCCACCTCGCACCCTCCTTTTCCCATCTTCACAACGAACATGCTCTCTAACTCGTATATACGAGTATGTAGTGAGTATTAGGTACGTGGCTGCAGCTAGTAAAAAAAAAGAAAAAGAAAAAGAAATAATAACAATAGCGTACTTTTCAAAAAGGGTGTTATAATACGCTTTTTAAAATTACAGATGTTGTAAATGGCGTCACTGAACTTTTACAATGAGAAGAAAGTAATTGGAGATTGTTTTGTAACATAAGTTAACTTAACCCTGCATCCAACAACTCGACGACTAAAAAGCTCTTAAAGATTGTATGATGTGTGCCGACGACGACGACCCCTTTATTTTTGTTTTCTTTTTCTTTTTTTTTTGCAACATGTATAGACAGATACACGTAGATATTGGTTTTACCGCACCACTATACTCTAGTACAACACTCGATGAATACTTCGCCAATTAAAGGATAAACAGAGAGATTTAAACGGTTTGGTATTTTCAAAGCGTGTGTTTGTTTATATAGTTTATGAAGAGCATGAATTTTCAAAATGAAAGCAATGAAAAAGGTAGCACATAGGCCCTTGGACTCAGTCACGCAAGGTACCTGGAAAAACTTTGAGACTTTGATTCACAATTGTAGGTTCAGGTATACCACCTTGATGTGAACGGTTTTACAGCGAGAAAAATTGGATCGAATTATCAAAAACAAGAAATCGATGCATCGAAATCGAAAATTTATCGAATAATAAAAAATTAAAAATCCATAATATTTCAAAATACGAATACTTATAATATCGACATCGGAAATTTATCGATAAATCAAAATAGAAAAAATGATCCGAAAATCGATAGGGTAAGTACATCGAAATCGAAATAAATATATTGAATAATCGAAGTAGGGAAAATCACTAAATCATCAAAAATGAAAAATCTGAAAAATCGATTTAGAAACTTTATCGATAAGTATACCTATCGAAATTGATAAAATTATGAAACTGGAAAAAAAATGAAAAATCCATAAATTAACATTTGAGAGGTCGAAGTATCGATTTCAAAAAATTGCCGATAAAAAATTGATACGTCGAAATCGAAAGTTTATCAAATAATCAAAGTAGTAAAATGATCAAAAATGAAATAAAATACGAAAAATCGATACATCGAAATTGAAAATTAATCGATAATATCAAAATCGAAAAATATTCGAATAAACATAAACGAAAATGGATAGGTCGAAATCGAAAAACGATGAAATTTTATCAATGTAACGAAATGATAAAATAATTTAGAAAAAATCGATGGGAATCGAAAATGGAACATATGGAAATGGAAAATCGATACATTGAAATCGAAAAATATAAACCAACGACTGGTATACGACACATTGTCCCACACCAACCACCCGTTTAATTTGAAAACACTTCCCGACGAAACAGAATAAATCACGAATAAAAAACCCCTAAAATATTTCTAATTCCATCACAACCGTTTCAAAATTCTCCAAACCTTCTCAGCTTCCCCCCCCCCCCAAATCAATACATATCTAAGAACCAGAGACATTCATTTTCTCGTTTTTAAAAATACCTGATTTTCATCCCTCAACGCTGACTGTATCTCATACGTACGATCACCTACCACCCAGATTCCCTCGATCACGATACCCGAGCTTTAAAAAAAAAAACCACCAGAACAACCCCATCGAACACACGTTGATATCTTATTTTAGGAATCTCCTTTATTTCAGGGTTTCTATAATTACTGGCGAATCGTCGAGTCTCTCTTTTGCAAAACCATCCGAAAAAATCACTTTTAATTAAAACCGATCACCATCCCGCCTAAAATATAAAACCCAACAAACTGGCTCGTATCGGGGCCCAGCGAGAGCCGAGAAGGCAGGATATTGGCATGATTTTCATTCACCGTAGTAGTCCCTATCCTTTGCCATAATACACCGAGGAATGAATTCATCCGGTATTCTTATTCTTATAATGTGTTTACTCGAATGCACAAAAAAGCCACATCGTTTCATTGTCGCACAGGCATTTTTGTCAAAGAGTCTGTTGGTAATTTTAAGTCGCTAAGTCAGTTCCTCGCGAATAGGATTAAACGCGCACAGCGCGTAGCGTAGGTATACCCTGCGCTCGTACAAAAAGCCTGCGCGCATTGCAGGGACACAACAACAAAACACATCTCGTCGCGTCGTGGCACATTCGAGCAGAACAGAACGAAACACATCTGCCTTTTCGCCGCTCACGCTGCTCTCTCCGCCCGTCTCGAAGGTCAACTCACGCGCATCCCCGTACCATTCCGCGGAATCGGTTCGGTCTCCTTTTTTTTCCACCGTTATCCAACCCCTTAAACAGATGTTCCCCTTTGCGTGCATTTATACGTACGTACGTATGAGAGGGCGTTCATTAGCCCGGACGCGCAAAGATCCCAGAAGTATACATTCATGGACCTCAAAAAATCTGCGCCCGAGACGAATTTTTCCAAAATGTACGCAACTTCGCGTATATACGAGTATGATTGACAGATGTTACCGTAAACGTGTCCGAATCCACATAATGTCGCCCAGCTCATGCGTGAACGCCAATTATCCGGATGCATTTCCGAATATGTATCGCTAAGTTGGATCGGTATCTGCTTTATTGAAATTACACGCTACAATCGGGGCAGAGATGGCCATCATTGGGCAAGAAAATATCAGAGATTATAAATTATAATTCATCAGTTAATTTTCATCAATTTTTTCAACATCAAGAAGACTTTACCCCGCTGGGTCTTCCTCCAGTACGAACTCCTGTTTTAAAGTCAAGCATCAAATTTCAAAAATCGTTCAAATTATTCGAAAGAAAAATTAATTGGACCAAAATTTGAGAAAAAAAAATCATTTTGAGAAAAATGAAGAAACAAGATGCAAACAAAGAATGAAAAAAATCCAAAAAATAAAATCTACAAAAAAGTGCAACAGATGAAAAATTTCTAAAAAAAAAAAAAAATCGCAAGAAATTCAACTACCAAATTGACCTCATTTTTGCTCTTCTTTCACTGCTCCCCAAACCCAATGCATGGTGAATTGAGAACATTTTTCAGAATTTCACACGTTCATAACTTCCTCGGCTAAAGATCTGCCCCCTTGCTAGACGATTCCTTCCTTCAACATAAATCACCTCGGTTTATTCTCATATTTCGATGAGCATTTTACTCGTCTTCGGATGACTGATCGTTCGCCAGAAAAAGAGAGAAACAGGCACACACACACGCGGGCAAAAAGCAAAAGCAAAACGTCAAGATAGAAAGATACGCAAGTTACCATGTTGCTTTGCATATAACGTACCGCGCACGCGGTACACAACCATAAAGGACGACTCGAGCACGGCAAATTATAATGAAAAATCATCACAGGAAGAGTATATGACAGTTGACGTCTCCGGTAGACGCCTTTTTTTACAGTAGGTCAATTAAAGAATATGTTGAACATATTTCACCTACTATACGCTTAGTATAACGTATAGGTACGTTTACATTGTTACACCAACACCAACACATACCAACTTGTTCGATGCGATTTTGATTTACAACCTCAATTTCTGCTCCTTTTTTTCCCCACTCTATACGTTCGCGCGGGAAGTTGGCGTTTTTAATCAGTTATTTATAGCCGCAGACAACTCGTAAGCTGGGGTATACCTGATGAAGCTGAAGTACGTAGACTTCTAGACTACCTACTGTATTCGCCAAAAAGAAAAAAAAAGGAAGAATGAAACCAGGTGAACAAATTATTTTCAATAGAACAGCCAACAAACAATTGCGGGTGGCTGGAGAAGTTTTTCTTTTATTTTCGTTTCGTTTCTCTTTTTTTTGCAACCTATTGTGTTTTCTTATTTTTAAAAACCGTTTCCTAGAATCGAACTAAAATAACTCGAACACGCGCTGTATTTACTGGCATTTTCGTCTTCCTGCTTCGAAGCAATTTTTTTCTCCTCTTTTTCGGATGTGGACATATCCAATTTAAGAGTTAGCCAGCCAGGTAAAGAGGGCAATAGACGCTATATAAATGGATGAAGCGGTAATAAGGCTAATGTGTCAATTTTACAACGCACACTTATATAATAGGTACACGAATACCAAGCTATTTAAAATACTATGATTATGTCTGCGGTGTGCATGCGCCATGATTACCACTGTCATAATGATAGACCATCGCGTTTTTGTCGAATGAATTGGACTTTTAGTTGAGCAGAAAAACTGGTCGTTTTGTGTGTCCACATCTCGATATACGTAGATCGGGGTGCCCTTTTTTCCACATACGAGCGAGACTCTCTCGTACATCGAACACATGTCGAAGCAGCAGCGCAATGCGGTATTTTAACAACGTGTAATTTATTGTACACTGCTTTATACAAGAAGCTCTTTCAATTTAAATATTTACTTTTTGTCTTTCTCTCATTCTTCTGCGTATATGTGTGTGCCCTGCCCACCCGATGCAACTATAGCCATGTACCCTTCGAGTAGTTATAAATGTGTATGTGATGTAATTAGCGCGTTCGTGTATAATTTTTAATAATACACTGAGAAGATTGTACGTATACTACGTACAAAATGAGAAGACATTCCGGGGCGGACCGAGACAAAAACTTCGAGCTCGGCGTGATAATTGAGAATAACAATTAAAAACTATTAATAGTCGTTCGACATTCGTGCACACTCGACGAGAGAGGTGATGGTGCTGCTGCTGATGATGATGGTGATGACGACACAATGATAATGATTGCGGCGGTGGTGGCGGTGGTGGGTCGCTTATTTGGGAATTTTTTCCTTCATTTCGAATCGCTGCTATGGGAGAATATCGTTTGCGCTTCTTTTGTTTCCTCAAAAGCGCAAACGATTAAAAAAATGCATCGTTTGCGCTTCTCGGAAAATCGCGTTATTTATCAATTACCTATTCAATATATTTAACATCTGCGATTGCCAACCCTGATGATTTATCACCTAAGTTGGTGATTTTTTCCTTTGAAAAAAGTATTGGTGATTTTTCAGGTGATTTATAAAAATCTGGTGATTCTGAATACTTTTTCTCAAAAATCGACTCAAAATCACTAAAAATGCACGTTTGAAGCCAAACCCCATTATTTTTTTTAATTTTCTTTAAAAAATGTTTGCCTTCGCTTCGCTAAAGCTGTACTTTATAATTTATGTTCTGCTTTTTCGAATTTTCATCGTCAAATTTTGGTTCTAAAAGTGAAACATTTTCTAAAATTCAAATATACTCTCACCTCATGTCAAAGACTGCATTAAACATGTAAAAAAAAGGAATTTGTAATAATTTATTGTAATGTACCTACTTAATTTGAAGAAGAAACACCTGAA
>FIZT01006767.1:0-14464 GCA_900065295.1 Paracoccus marginatus
ACCAATGAACGAAGAGAATGAAGGCCAACACTAGCGAACCTATCGAACGTGGCATCGCGAATACCTAAGTCACTCATTTACGCGAATCAAATACTAGCTAGGTAAGCTCCATTTTCATAATTTTTAAAAATCATATATCCAATGAAAAATTTTCACATTGAACTTCGATCACAAAACATAGTAGGTAACGATTTTTTTCATCTCATGAAAAAATCTATTGCTGTAATTCAAATCTGAATTCACACACACATTTCATTTTCGTTCAACGACGAAGCGTTAAGAGTGTTCGTCGTTTATTCAATTACATAAACATAACGACGGTACACACCAACAGCATAAATATAATAGTGAATTGGGGAGACCGGGGTATATAGGAAAGTTGGGTCATTTAGGAAAATGGTAATTTCTCGGTAATTACCAGTAATTTCGGGGAAATTTTTGGGCTGATGTGCGGCATTTTTCAATTTTGCAAAAGTGGTTTTTATCTTCCACTACATTTTGATCTTTTGATTTGGTAATTTTACTTGTTGAATTTGTTTTCATCATTTCTTATAGGAAATTTCGTGCTGATCATGATAAGCAATTAATTTTCAACTTTTGAATACATTCTGACCATGAAAATCCACTATTTCGACGAAATGCTCGTCTGAGGCTAATAGGGAGGGGCAAATAGGAAAATCAATTTCCCATGTAAATGCATTTAGGCGAATAGGAATACTATTGTTTTGGTAAAATGTCATCATTATATCATAAGTATCAATTAAAAGTGACTGACGCACATGATAGGTAATAATATGATAATGAAGTCTTGTCGAGACATAATATTCCTATTTGCCCCTAACGTGTTTATATGGGAAAATCATGGGAAAATTCAGTATTCCTATTTGCCCCAAACGTTTTCCTATTTACCCCGACCCTCGGGGCAAATAGAAAAAAAATAGGGGTCTGAGGGATTGATTCTGGTGGCTTTTAGGGAGGGTCGAAGTCAAAATCTATGATATGGGGTTGTGTAGCTAAAGGATGTATCTACAAAATGACCCTTCAACGAGCCCTGTAACTCAATTCGGGGCCTCGCTAGAGAAGATGGCAAAAAACCGTTCCTATATGCCCCGGTCTCCCATATGCACCAGTACGAGTCACAATAGTCAAAAAAAGCTTGGTACCTAGTACCTACCTACCATATGTAACAAATTACTTTATTCAAGTCGAAGAATTTGACGCGCTTTCACCGCGTAATCACCGCGTCTACACATATCATCCCAATTTACAGTTGTTCCGAGAAAATTGTCAGTTTACGTAAAACAATCTACTAGCGAGTTTTCCTCGGCAATGACCGTCGTACCTATATTTTAAAGTATCAATTTTCTTCGGAGAGAAATTTTTTTATAATTTTTCTTTGCTGCTAGGTAGTTGTGAGACGAGACAGTAACGTCGCACCGCGTACCTATGCTGTGTGGTAAACGCGTAGCCGAAAAATTTTAATTTTCCTAAAATTACGTACACGTCTGGAGGACTACGTGCTTCTTAGATAAAATGAATAATATAACAAGAATTTATCAGTGAAAGTAGTCTTTAGAATTGAACAATGGCTGCAAAGAAAAACAAGAATAAAGAGACCGAACGTCCATTAGTGAAAGTGTCATGTCAAACTACCTATCATATAACAGCTAACGTTAAACAGCATTCCATAATAATCAGATGATTCCTATAAACGGTTTTTCTGTAGTTTTAATTTTGGATTTACTTGACCTGCAGTCAAGGTTACCTAACAATTCAAATTTAGATCAATTCGATACAGAACTTGGATCGCAAAAAATGATCAACTCAAATTACGCCGTATAATTAGCAATTTCAATAGGTACCTACGAATTTGTTTGAACTGTACGGATTGAAAAAAATTAAATTTAATATTTTGTTTACAGGCACGCAGTACGCAGATTCGTATTTGAAAATCATGGTTTAATGAAACGTATGTACGGAGAACAACGACACTTCTCTGTACTGCGGGCAGAGATCGAGACGAATGATGTAGATTATGGCAACGACAACTGGCACGGTTATAGCGAGCCGGCATTTAAGAAATACGACAAATCAACGCCGACTGTTCTTAGACAAACGTTCACATCTGCGTCTTCTTCTACCACCACTTCCACAACCACTTCAGCATCCACCGTAACCACTACCACGAGCTCAACCACAACAAAATCCACTGTTCTAGATAATACTACCATAACAGACGTACCTTATAGCACCGAAGATGAAGACGTTACAAGTACAGAGAACGCTTTTGAAACCACTGTGTCAGAAGAGTTACCATTATCTCTATCCACATCAACAACTGCTACTAGTTTAGAATCGAGCAAAACTGCACAACCGCAAATCTTTCAAGGTAGCACTACAGAGCTGCCAACATTTAGGCTAAAAGGAGTGTAAGTATGATTTTGTGCGCATAGCGATTCTCTAGTTTTGACTAAAATTCGAATTCTATTTTCATTTTCTAAAAATTAACTCGTGTATTTTGTAGGAATGCGTGCCCGGTAAAGGAAGAAGTAGTAGCTCCATTTTGGGCAAACAACACTCGAGGAGAAATGCTCGCTTTGCTGAACTTATACCCTTTTGAACAATACGTTCATTGGGAGAGATGCACGTAAGCGAAAATTTTACAGTACCTACTTAGACTTGATTTCATTCGCTAGATTTAATCATACTAAAAAAAAAGAAATACAATCATTGCAGGTTCGAACATAAGCAAATGTACTGCAGACAAGGTTGTAGATGCGAACAGCAGTACAGACTTCATCGTTTATTAGCTTATGACCCAACGAATGACTGCAGAGGGATATTTTCTGATTGGTTTAAATTTCCGTCGTGCTGTGTTTGTAAATGTTATGATATAGTAGCTTCAAGAAGTCCTAGACTAAGTGAACAAAAAGTAAACTTCCCACCCTATTTTCCAGGGGGTTGGAATGATTAAGATTGGATAATGTTCTTTCATTTTATATACCCTAAATAGTATTTTACTAGTGATAAATTATTTGCTTCGCTTTTATTGTATTATTTAGTGAGATTAACATGACGTCGTATTTTAGTAGTTCTATGTTTTCATGAGATTTTTGTTTTAACGGTTCAAATATGAAATCAAATTTCAAGCCTAAAACTATAACTTTCGTAGGTTTATTTATTTTAATTTTAATAATGCTCAATTTTTAATTTTTCGATACTTAATTAAGTTCCATTATTATGATGCAGTTTCATCCGTAAAATGATTTTTTTTTACTAGCATCATTAGAATATTGCGATTAAAGCCATGTCGTTGTACTTACTGAAAATGTAAATATTTTTTTGTTACCTTAATTTTTTTTTTTTTAATTTAAGAATAAGAAACAAATTATATTTACGAATGAAGTTACAATTGAAACTCTGTCTGGTTTCTCTGAAAAAGCCGGATATGAAAAAAAAATTGTAATATTGAATGAGGAAGACGTTGTATGTAAAATTTAAGTGATTTTTGTATTTATTTATTTTTTTTTTTACGTGTATGATTTTCAACATAAAAGAATAAACCATTTTTGTTTTCGAATAAATTTTACGCAAGTTATTAATTTATAATCAACTAATGAATGATAGATTCATGAAATTATATTAATACAAAGACGATTTTTTTAAGAACGCGTTTACTAATTGACGACACTACTTATCACATACAAATTATGAAATGATTTGTTACTCATAAATCACAGTCGTTTACCCAAAACATGAAGTTTAGTTGCATTCGCATGCAGGTCCATTTGTTTATAAAATTTGATGACATCTGGA
The DNA here is from genome assembly GCA_900065295.1 of Paracoccus marginatus. Lineage (NCBI taxonomy): Eukaryota > Metazoa > Arthropoda > Insecta > Hemiptera > Pseudococcidae > Paracoccus > Paracoccus marginatus. Next base: position 3,817 of record FIZT01006767.1, read on the forward strand.
TTAGCCCAAACATGTTTCGAATCAAAATCTCTTACACATAACGAATCCATACTTTGTGCTCGCGACAATGCTACGTAAGCCTGACCAGCTTCGAAAATTCCACCTAGAGACATTTCAACGCAATCCAACGTAAGCCCCTGAAATTATGGCATCTTTGTCAGACCAGTAAACAACTATGCTTCAAAGTCTATGGGCATTTGAAATTTTACTTGAGATTTATGTATAGAAAATGCCCAAGCTAATCGAAGAGGAACTTGGATTCGGGTCATTACAGCACCACCAGATCCTTTGACGACCCATTTCTCTTTTCCTATAATACGTTTCATTCCGGATCGAAATTGAACTACTGGTAAATCTAATAACAAAATAAAAATTTTTAAATTTATTCAGCTGTAAGGAAACTAATTACCACACTTTATGGAGAAAAAACTAACCATCACGCGTGAAAGAAACTACAATTCCACGAGCACCGTTCACTAACCCATCCGAAACGTGAATATTTTTCAAAAGCATGACTTGAGCTCCGGTTTTGAGAACCAAGATTTTTACTACAGGTGTTTGATCGTCGAGCACTTTTTCGGAATGACTATCTACAGCAATGTATCTATACTCTTTTCCTGACATGAAAAATGTATAATTATGAAGTATTTCAGTAGTAACCGATTTGAAAAAGAAAAAAAAATCACCTCCTAACTGCGCCAATTTACTGTCATTTATTTGTTGAGCTTCCGCAGTTTTACAACACAACTGAGTAGGAACAATTCCTTCTTTCTCCAAGTTATTCAAAGACGTAGCTTTAAGCTGTTCAGTGATTTCCTCCGTTACTCTGAAACAAATTTCACACATTACAGTCAAAATTGTTCTGTTATAAAAAAACATTCAAATACAATTACCTTCCAATTCTAATACTATTCAAAATCGATATAAAAGTTGAATCTTTCTGTCTGTACACTTTCTTTAAGTTGAAACACTGTAATTTACATCGAGTCCACGCTGCCGTTTGAAAACAAAACTTTGCTTTATTTTTATTAACAGGAGGTAACTGGAGGAAATCTCCGCATAAAATCAACTTGATTCCACCAAATGGCTCATCATTTTTTCTTACTGCTCTCGCAATATGTTCTATAATCTGAAACGAATGCAAACCGAAGTTGAGTGATGAAGAATACTTCTACTAACTAAACACCGATGTCTCATATGTATTACTTCAAAATATTCCCCATCAATCATGGAGATTTCGTCAATAATTAAATACTTGCAGCGTCGCCAATTTTGCGCTACATGAGAACGAGAAGCTAATTCAATTCCCTTTTGCAGAGTTACATTACCACCGCCGATACCTGAAAAGACAGTCAAGGAATAATAACTACGCTGAAAAATAACAAAAAAATACGTATCAACTCAAATTTTACCAGTGAAAGAATGTAACGTAATACCCCCGATTAAACAGGCAGCAGCTCCTGTGCTTGCAGTGGCGACGGTTTCGTCAGGCGGTAAAGCACTAATAATGATTCGTAACAGATATGATTTACCGGTTCCAGCACTTCCTACAGGTACTCAGCAAATTTTAGAATTGAAAACAACTTCTTTAGCCATAACGAGAAATAACATGAAATCGTCATACCAGTAAAAAATATATTTCGTTTGGAAGTCGCTGCTTTCAAAACTTCCTCTTGTTCAGCTGTTAATTTTGAATTTTGGATTAAATTCAACAATGTCTGTTTTTTAGCCGACTGTGAACATACAAATTCAATTATTTGCATTATTGAACAGCCATAGATTAAAAAGTTTCCATGTGAATAACATACTTGACTGGTCTGATCTTCACGAGCTCGTTTCTTCTTCATTTGTAGATCAATCAGAATTTTTTCCCTCAAATGGACGTCCGTATTCAGTCTTTTTATATCTTTGGTATTCACCGGACTGATTTCCTCCAAGGTGTGAGGTTTTTCAGAGAGAAGCTGTTCTCGTAATTTAGTTTTAGGCGATTGCTTTTTGCTAGTAATTTTTACGAAAAGTGTTTTTAGAAAGGGAACCAATTGAGCTGAAGGTGCATTCGATAACATCACTACTACATTGTTCTTTGGAAAATTGATTGTCGCTTTTCCTTCAGCAATGAACTTTTTATGAATATTAACATCGTTAAGATAAAACTTATGGACGGCTTTTCCACTTTCTACGCTCAGTACTAACTCTCTGAATTCATTTCGTAGTAATTTAACAGTGGCCAAAGGATATTTTGTTCTTTTGATAACTTTTTTCTGCTGATCGGTCCATTCGATGGTACCGGCACACTGCAATACTGAACAATCCATTCTAGTGGCACACGAACTATACGAACTTAATCGTTAAAACGAGAACAGAAAAATATTCATCGGATTATATTCGCGGTAAAATAACTTGTGTGATCATTCACGTTTTATATAAAATACAAATGAATGAAACAAAACAAAAACTAAAGCTCTATAACTTCGTATAAGTATAGTCATACGCCATCTTGGATCGTTTGCAATTTACATGTAGTCTTATGGAGCGGCTATCAGACGACTGTCAACATCGGATTTTTCAAATTTAAAATTATGAAATTATAAACGTTCTAATGTACTTGCGTATGTTCTACGAAGTATTTTGTGTTCATTTGTACCATTTTAACAACTTAAATAATTATATTTTAATCGGTATTGTGATTTTAATTTACTTAAAACGAGCCAAGATGGCGTATGACTATACTTATACGAAGTTATAGAGCTTTACAAAAACTCGTGATTATTAAGTTGAAATCTGTATGTTTGAAGTGTTCAATTTTGATTCAACTTCAAGCAAATGAACTGAAAAAAACCGCGTAAACCAATGAGCTCCCTTGGCCGCGGCGCTGACAGTGATAAGAAACAGCTGTTCTTCTACTCTGTTTGGTACCGTGGTGCCTGCGTGGTGCGTTGTACAAAAATTTATTGTTTCCAGAAATCTAGTTTTTTATTTTATTTTAAAATTTTATACTTAAGGTGTATTACACGTTCAAATTGTTTGTCAAACTACGGGTTAAACTTGGTTAAAAAGTTTGTCAAAGGGTTGCTATTCCTGAACTTCGTCGTTCATTTTTGATAACATCACCCAAAAATGTCAGGAATGGCAACCCGATTTGATCAAATTGTTTGAACGTGTAAATCGCACTCCATCGCACTTTATACTCGGTTTCAGCCATCAGGGTAATATTCAGGGCATACATATCAATTGATTAATTTCATGGTCCATATGATATGATGACCCCAAGTTGGCGGATCACAACAATAACTTGTAAAATGTTCATACGCAAAATAAATTATAAAAAAAATGAAAGATAATTATGTCATTTTCTATCTTTATTACAAACGTCTGTTTAAAAAAAAGATCTATATTCAAATCTTAAGCAAGTGATTCAAACCATTTAAATTGATATTAGAAAAAATAAAATACAAAATCGAGAAAATATATTACCGAACTTGAGGACGGAATAGTTACCGATCACAGATACAATATTAATCTACAATACGAGTAATAATAAAACAATAATAATAATATTTTGAAACTGATCAGATCTCTGCTTGAGTAGATAATTACAAAAAGGTATAAAAAATGTTATCAAAGTACAGATAGATCGTAATGGTAATTCATAAGCATCATCACTGGTAATATCGAAAAATGGCCGAATTGCAGATCAAGTACAAAAATTCTTTAAAATTATCAATAAGAAATTTAAAAAAATAAAAGGTCACTTTAATGCATCACAAAAAAGAAGTTCCTTTCTCAAAATAATTTAAATAAAATTAGTAATACACGTGTAGTATTTTTACCATACTACTCAGTCATCGTTTCAATCACATACATATTTGAAAAACATAAAATGATACGAAGTGAGATACAATAGGTTCAATAGTGTTCTTTAAAATTATTTTAAAATTCTAAACCTGGGTGGGAAACCTAAATAAAACGAGTTAAAAATTTCACTCAGTCGAATTTAAATTATCTGAACAGAAATCTACGTAAAAGTATACAGGCTTGTTAAACCAAGCAACATCAAGCTAGTAACTGAGATCTTGGAGTATAAATTAGCAGCACCGCCAACATCTAGAATTTGTACGGTGTAGTCTGAGTTTTTCCATGGATTTGATCCATCATCAAAATTCATTGGACACTGATCTCCTACAAAAAAGGAATCATGTAAGTAGTATAGAATAATGAAAATGAATACTTTTTTTATTCAATCGTACTTTCTCTTTCATATTCTTGAAGTTCTAAAGCTACAGCGGCTCCCTCTGTGTAATTCCAGCTCGTAATGTCTTGTTTTACGCTGCAAAATGGACCAACTGCTTGCGACATCATCAATTTATTCAAGTCTGACCTCTGATACAACTACAAATACAAGAAATAAATACATATGAGTTATTGAATTTTTTTTTTAAAAGGAGCAATACTTGATTTTACCACAATGAATAAACTAACCCAACATCGATATTTCGTGAATGCGTCTAATTCATCGTAAGTAATCAAATATGATTTCAAGTTTTCTTTCCAATATCCAATACACTTCATTTTGTAATCAGGATCACCTAAGAAGAAAACAATTGACTCAATTTAGATGAATTTCAAGCTTTATTCATTTCATTAACTTTTACCTACTGTAAATATCGACTGGTCTTCCACGGTGATCTACTGATAAACAGTAATTTTCATCGACCCATATTTCTTTTTGCTCAGTATCGCAAACCGATAAATCAGAAATATTCTCTTTGCAATAAATGTTTGGACGAGGAGATTGAGTAACACCACCCAGAATTCGAGTCACAAATGGCACATCTCCTCTTTGCTTGAATTTATATTTTCCAGCAACAGGGCACGGTACCGCGACTGGATTTTTTGCTGAAATGAATATTAAAAAATAAATACGCAACCCTTTTCTTTTTAATCCAGAGAGAAAACGAATGAGTTGATAAGAACGAACCCAGAAATAAATCGTAATTCCACTCTTCTTTGTTCGGAAACTGTACCCAAGAACAGACAGTATGGAAATTATCTTTAATTACAGCTAATCCTTTTCTATATCTGATAATGTTATGGTGGCGAGGAACGAAATCAAAACAAATATAATCTTTTTGACTGAAAAAAACCAACATGCATCATAAAAAATTGAAGTACTTACTGAAAGCAAAAAGGCACATCGCGCTCTCAGCGTCAAGTTTTACTTGTACTTACCAACCATCAACGGTCAACCTAGCCATCATAAATCGCGTATCTCTTTGTTCCTGACACACATAAATTGTTTTTCTGTAACGTCCTGCATCTGGATACCAGGTTTCGACAATATGTGTCTCATTAATCACAACGTCGGCATCGATATTAGCCGTATTCACCCAATCACCGGTAAAATTTTGAGGTAATCTGCAGCCGGGCTCCACAACTTCAGCTTTTACTACAGAATAGTAGTTTTAATGAATTACTTATCCACCGCACAACACAAATAGTAACCTGGTCACTTACCAGGTGTAATACGTAACCTTTCAGGGCTACTTTCAGGTGACTTGAGTGTGTTACACTCGGCCGTGATAGATACACCGATATACAAGTCATCGTCACGATTTTTCAAGAAACACCTGTATTTTTCATCAATTCGAGATTCTTTAGTATTGGCAACAGCAAAGAAATGATTTTTGTCAACAAACCAATCGCCTAAACAACTGTACTCAACCACTAAAAGACGATTCAAAGAAAAAAAATTGGAATTATTACTTTCACGAAGATCGTACCTTAGCAAGTAATCAAAAAATTTCATTAACCTCCATCGTAGGTCCCACTCATTTGAGGACAAGATTTATACGAAATATTGAATTTTTGATTAGTGATCAAAAACTGCGTTCCTGCAGCTTGGCATGATCTAATTTGAGCTTCGGGATGATTACACTCACCGGTAAACCGAAAACGATTCTAAAAAGTTGGAACAAATGATTAATACAACGAAGACCAGAGATGACAACTACAAACATTAACTTTACTTGATAAGTGAATTGCCAAACTCCTTCTAAACTAGAACGGCAATTAACAGGAACAAAATTTTCCGAAAATAAAGTAACTAATTGTTGATCTTCTTTCAAAGCCCGACACACCAAATCTGCGGACGGATGTTCCCCAGAAGATACTGTTACACAGCCACCTATAGAACAGGATCAAATAAATTTACAGCACAAGCAAATTCTTCACACAATCAAAATCATCTCTTACTCTCAATTTTTTCCAATACATTAACCGTTCGTACTAGTATCTTGACGCAGTAATAACATTTATTTTGTTCGTTAGAAAATACGAATGTATAATTCACGTGAAATTCCTCTCTCATATCGATACATCGGCCTTTTTGGGACATGGTGTTGGCATCAAATTCTGTAAAAGTTTCTTTTTTCTCCCAAGAAAACCATTTCCCTCGAATGACGGGAGGAATACTACATGACAGAGGGTTTGGTTCGACCGATTCAGTACAGTCTGTGAACAGATTGAGTAATGTTTACTATTTCTTAAAGAGAATAAATACTTATTAAGAAAAAAGGAATCAGTTTCTAGACTTACCATAGTAAAATAAAAACAAGAACACAAAATATTTAAGCATAATTGACAATCACGTTCGGGGCTCTTTAACAGGTGTTTTCCCTTACTTATCACATGAGACGGTGGGCACTTTCAAGGAAGATATAATTTCTCCGACCATTCAGTAGTTTCCGAACACACATGTAACATTGAAAAATGATAGAATGACCACAAGCGATGGGTTTACACCTCTAAAACTGTATTATTACAACTTTTAAAAAATAACAGTGTTTGAAATCATTTTTTTCAAAATTTCAAATCACAACGATCAACGCTTTGTGATTGTGAGTAATGTTGTTAACGCCCATTACTCATCCCATGTCAATTTCATCGACTAGGCTAAAGAATGCGCTACGCTACGCAATTTTCGTTTACATTGCGCGCGCATAGTGTGTTTGCGCAGCTTGTGCCAAGCGCTTGGCGTATTTTCTTTCTCAAGTCAAAATATTTACAATTGAAATCCCACCACGTGGATCCCACTTTATATCAAAAGTTATGTTGGAAATTAATTAAAGATCCCTCTTTGAAGCAAAAGCAGGATCCCAGTTTACGTATAAAATTTTATATGCAACAATAATAATAATTCAAAGCTCCTACTTTAGTGAAGAAAAATTATGTAATTAACAAAATAGGATTTTTCCAATTTTATAATTGTGGCTTGATCTTTTTGTTCTTGTAAATGTTAAGCTGTTAATTTTTATGAAAATCAGTTACTTTTTCATTCATCCTTCTACGTTTGAAGCCTTCCACGATGAATTTAATGGGTAAGTATTTTCATATTTCTTGAAGTTTTCAATATTTCGTATTATTTCCTTTTTTTGTTTATTTCTGTCACACTATTTTCAAAAGTTCTCAATCGGTTTTATTCACGTCCTTTATTAGTTTTGCGATCTAAACTAGCCTTTACTCCGTTAATTTTCTGAACTTACTGTTTCAGAGAAATGGAAAAAATTCTTCTGCGATGCGGGTATACCAGCTTCGGATGCGGCTACGTACGCGTATAAATTCGCCCATAATAGAATACAAACCGATATGTTGACGGATTTAAACAAAGACTACCTTAAAGATATGGGTATCACGATAATAGGCGATGTTATTGCTATTCTTCGACATTCCAAACATGTCTACAAAGAGGTACTTGAATCCACCTTTAGTTGCTCTCGCACTACCTTGGCTACGTTCCGGTGTACTAATGTGTTTTGCGTTTAGCTGCAGAAAAATGGTAAAACCGATTTACAAGACGACATCAAGGAAATCCGTAATGAAAAAGAAACTTCTACGAAATCGTCCAAGTCGAAGTGTAAATGTCCAACGCAGAATTCCGTCCGCGAGACTGAACCTTTGTAATTAATTCGAACCTATGTTCTGCAGCCGAACCATCCGCTAAAAATGAACCTAAATTGGTTGTCAAAGTTGCTCCGTCAAATACGTCGCAGAAAAGAAAACTCGAGCCTAGTACAGTGGGTGAGTACAAAGATAAAAATCCATTCATTTTTAGTACGTAACGTGTTCGCTAAATCTTTGAATTTTGTTCGACGCCAGTTTCTAAAAAAATCGCCGTCGAGAAGCCCAAGAAAAGCATCCAATCTGTATTGAATAATGACAACATTGAAGAATGCGAAGACCTAGGCTACGTTATGATCGACACGTCCAAGAAGACCTCCCTTACTCAGAAACTAACCGGCGTAGAAAAACAGATAAAAACGAGCGTTCTTGATAAAGCAGATTTACTGAGATTGGATATAAAAACGGGCGACATTGAACGAATTCAGGTACTGAAAGATTAGAATGATATAGCGAACAGATCTCGGAAATATTTATCACTACTATACTTACCGAACCCAAATTATCATTTCATTACAGATTGCGAAAAACAAAGAGAAAGAAATAGATTTTCAAACGGGAGTTGCAGCATCAACTTCAAATGAAGTACGTGGATCATTTTCAGAATTTTATTGTTGATAGTATTCTCATTTCGTTGCCTCTTGAGACACATTTCGATTTCAATAGGACTATATGTACAATGATTTTTGTGGAGCAGTCTGTAGTGTCTTTAGTTGATTTTTTTTCGAATTGGGAAATAATATTGACGCTTCTGCTGCATATGTACTTAGTGTAGTAGGCTATCGTACTTAAATTTCCAAGTTCAGTCCGATTCATCTATGGAACATGATAATACAGATGTTTTCATTGTTAGTTGCTTTTCAACGATCGTTGATGCGTGAATGATACGTACACAAAAATTTACACACCTATAATATCATGAAACGCGAGAAAAATATTTATTGTGTGTGTCTTATCAAACAGTCCTCAACATGCGGATGAGAATTTTCGTACCTGGTAGACGTGAAGTATATTATTCGTATTTGACCAAACATTTCAATGTTATTTTCTTGTTTTAGACTGCGAAACAAAACAGAAAAAGAGTTGCAAAAATAAAAAATGAAGAAAACAGAAGAAAAATTTCAATTGACGAAAAAATCAAGGTTGCTATCTAAATAAGCTATAGTACTGTAGTTCTTGAATTTATGGAACTTATCTGATTCACAGTTAATTATTAATGATTCTAGTATCTTGAAAGCAGAGTCAAATTGTTGGAGGATGAGAAAGAAAGCAGCATGTACCTGGCGTCAGCAACAGCTGCTGCATTAAATTACCGCATTACTAAAATGAACATTTGGATTGCAAAGATTTTTATCGGCGAATCAGCTCAGAAAATCAAACAATTATTTCAACATGCTGGCAGAGAAAAAGTTCTTGCGTTTGAGAGTCATTATGGTATGGATCTTAGTAATTTTGAGAACGATGTTTTGAATCCATTAGCTGAAATTGGACATCGCAATTGCCATGCATTTGACCGTTGTCAAAAAATAAAGAAGAAGAGCAACAAGGGAAAGAAGAATAGATGTAGAAAGTTTAGAAGCAGCATTATTCTGCCAACTTTCGAGTCACTAGAAGAAGTTAAAGATCTACCATTTAATAATGAATATTTTAGTAAACTATCGAGCCGTATCTAGACATATAAGTACATTATGAGGTATGAAGGTTGGTAGGTATAAGTCTGAAAAATAAGATAGTTTAATTTAATTTTTTCATAATTTCATGATAATTTTTTAACTTTTATAATATTCTCCTAATGCATTAACATTTGTTTTTGCATTCACCATCAAAATTTTCCTCGCTATTTTTCTCTGTATATCGTCTTAATTATTGTATCGTGTTTGCAACCGTATGTTATTCCTTCCAAATTCCAATATGTAACGAACAGTAGACGACGAATATGATGTCATGAATTTACTCTGGATGATTAAGATGGAGAATCAGCTGCGTCCAATTTAATGTTTAATTTAATGTTTCATGTAGCACACCGTTATTAAATCGACTCTGTCAATTTTTGAAAGATTAATAAGTTTAAATGTACATTACGAAATTTTATATCATTTTTTGAATACGTTTACAAATACAAACCCTTGCTACGGACTTCAATGTTTGATTTCTTTTGTGAATAAATGCAGTCGTAGTGAAGTTCCAGCAAATTATTTTGGAGTGGAAAAGAAAAGAATTGAGTACACTTACCCTCTTTTGTAAACAATAACTGGGTAAATCCGGAGAATGACGATTTCTTCTGACCCTTTGAATAGCGTGGAAAAAATCTAAGTTGAGGTCCCGGTTCGCACCTACCTCAAAAAATTCCTCAGAGCTTACTCTACATTTTGATATATAACTGACGCCGGTACGCGAACTTTAAGGATGCCTCACACGCTTCTCAAAGATGGACAGTATTTATTTCAGTTTCTTTGGAAAAATCTTGTACTTACACTCTTTGAGTAGCAAGTAATAATAACTAGAAACAAATTCAACGAGAAAGAGAAACTACTCTACTTGAGAAGCCAAGACATTAAACAATATCAGTCTTTTTATTTCAAACGTACTTACATACAACAAAAATAAACCATTACGATTATGAATATGACTAGATTCGATATAAATGCAATATTACGAAAAATAATAATAATACTTCGGGGTATAAACAAAA
>FIZT01006782.1:0-17390 GCA_900065295.1 Paracoccus marginatus
TGACCCCTATATTATCCAATAAACTTCCTCCACCCACGTGGGAATGGATGGCCACTAAAAAAAAAAAAAAAAAAAAAAAAAAAAAAAAAGGTATCACTTGGGTACTTACTCGTATAATACGTGTAGTTTATACACTACACCTGCACACGTATACCTATTACCTACCTACCAACCTAAGCGTAAGGCGTAATTCTAACGTAAGTATGGTATATATTTGATATGGGACGTCGTCGACGATGTTCATGGTAAACAAAATAAATACTACGTAAAGGAGCGCCACACGACAAGCGGTAACGAGCACCAATACAGCACAGTACACCACCGACAAGAGACCAACTTTAAGCTGGTGCGAACCGCACAGCGAAACACACGCGGGGTGTCGAGAAAACTCGATTAAAAATTCGATTGCTACGAAGAAAATGTAGCAAGCAAGCAAAAGGTGTACGGTATACGTTTCTCTATTTACCTACCAACCTACCTAGCTAGCTAGCTAGCTATAGTGTATAACTACGCGTTGCTCTGCAGACGTAGCCAAAAGGGGAAAAAATGGAATGTCGTGGCACCGACAAAGGCAAAGTAGGTACCTATATTTTTAAATGCGTTTTCGTCGGTTTGCCCGAGGCTGCGTTTGCCAGCGTGATATAATTTGATCGAAAATTTCAACGTGGCGAAGAACACACGAACGAGAAACGCGAGAGCAGAAGGAGCAGGATACAAACTGTTAAGGTAGGTATACCTATCTCGAATACCTACACAGAAAATTACGAAAAGCGCCGCGTCACGTCACGTTACGTCATCGCTCACCACCACACCGGTACCGGTTTCGGGTGAATTTCATTCTCGAATATTTATCAACTAACAAAGCTTTTAGTAGGAAGTATAGGTTTGTTAAAGCAAGGTTTCTACTATTACGTGTTTTTTTTCATACTTATTCTGTTTACGTGATAACATCAGCTCCTCGTATCTTAGTCAATTTAGCAGTTTATACTGTTTTTTTTGCTAATGAAACTTATGGTGGCTATAGAGTCAACGTTAGTGTACGCGAAGTTATTATTGCCGGTCTAGTCAAATGCGTTCAAAGTTTTTTTGAGGACCTTTTTCTTGGCGAATGCATTGTCACATGGTGATAACGTTGGTGACGCTGTTCGTGTTGATTAAAGTGCAAATGTGGTATAGCTGGCGGTGAAAATTAATACAGCTATAAAGCAGGTGATCGGGAACTCATATTTATTCATTTTTACGCTACCAGATCGATCGTTAGACGTTTTTATTCTCAAGTTTCGATGTTCAGCTGAGGTAATTTCTGCCAAGGGAAGCTGGATAGCTACGTCACCGGTTCTGGTTGCAGTACTTGATAACTTGGGCGCTGGTGCTGCGAATTGTTAAATTTATTTTTATCTATTGCCTGAATTGATACGACGGGTGTTCCAAGTCAAAAATTTTTTTTCATGTTCGCTAGTTTTTTCCACTCAAAAGTTTTTCTCAACTTTGCGGAAATGCTCATCTCCGCAGCTTATAATGATCCTATAGTCGGAGAAGATTATGAGGACGGCGTAATAACCTGCTCGAGTTGCTTAAAGACGTACCATGGCAAAGAGCGCGGCTGTACGACTTCCACATCGTCTAAATGGATTAAGGGAAGCGACCACAATAAATCACAGTGGAAAGGTGAGTGCAGTCGTAGAAAGAGATCGGAGGACGATGCTGCTGGTAATAACGATCAAACTCGTCAGTCGTCATGACTCAAGCAATGGTGATGATGCTAATGGCAACTTGATAGCAAAATTGTCGCAGTTACTAGATGAGAAACTAGAAACAAAGCTGAAAGAGCATCTTGATGAACGATTGATACCGCTAGTACAAAAAGTAACCAAACTGGAGGCAAAAGTAAACGATCACGCGCGAGGTAAGGTTAACGGCGGTCGAGAATGTAGCAGCGTCGAATGGTGCGCTCTGTAACTCAGCTAACGAAATTGAGAAATTGCGGAGCCGAGTTTTCGAAATGGAATTGAAGCAAGAAGACCTTGAAAACTACACAAGGAGAAATAACGTTGTTCTGTCGGGCATTCCTCTGACAAAGGATGAGCTGCCGGAGCAGGGAGCGGTTAAGGTAGCGGCAATCATCAAAACGGAGGACATCGCAGCGTGTCAAAGATTGCAGTGGAGTGATCCAAATCGGCCACCGAATTTCGCCATAAAATTTGTTAGAAGAGATACCAAGGTAAAAATGTTGGAGAAGTACAGAGAGCGGAAGCCAACGGCGCAGGCATTTGGCGGTGATCCTCAAACAAAGCTATTTGCTAATTAGCACTTGGCGCCGCAGTACGCGATGTTGCTGCGTGAAGCTAAACGCCAGTTAGGACCGAAGAATATCTTGAGTAGAAAAGGAGTAATTTTTTTGAAACGAACGGCCACTCAACCGCAACAAAGGTTGTTCCATATTCAGCAGATCGGAGAACTTGCTGGTATTACCGATCAGTCATCGAACAAAGGGCATTTTCGGACATTGTGCTGAGGTGATGCCTATACTACTGGTGGGTCTAATCAACAAGTCTCTTGAAAGTGGTAAATTCCCTACAGTACTAAAAAAGGCCATAGTTGCGCCAATCCATAAAGCTGGCGAGAAGACGGAGATGTCAAACTACAGGCCAGTGGCGCTTCTCTCAGTTCTGTCAAAGGTTCTGGAAAAAGTTGTGAAGAACAGAATTCTTGATTTCTGGTCACTTCATGGAGTTTTCTCATGGGGGCAATACGGTTTTCTGCCGGGCAAGAGCACGACAGATTCATTGATAGACCACATTGATGGAGTGGTGCAGGGCCTGGAAGGTGGTGACAAGGTGGCGGCAGTTTATCTTGATCTCAGCAAAGTCTTTGATACGGCAGACTTTGATATGCTGTCACACAAATTACGGAATATCAGGATAAGAGGGAAGTTGCACGAATGGTTGGGGTCATATCTGCAGAGGAGGACTCAGGCGGTTAAAGTCGGCGAGGTGATAAGAGACTTTCTCCCAGTTGCTAGAGGAGTGCCACAGGGGAGTACTTTGGGTCCTATCTTGTTTGTGTTATACGTAAATGATATATTTAATTTGTCACTCAGGGGGACAGTGTACTCTTTTGCGGATGATACAGCGTTGGTTGTTAGAGCTAAGAATGTTCCCAGGCTGAAAGACTTCCTGAATGGCGATCTGCTGATTCTGAGCGACTGGTTTTGGAGCCACAAGCTATTACAAATTTTCATTCTTCACCTTTTTTTTTCATTTTTTTCAAAATTCCATTTTCCAAGTTGTTTTTTGTACAAGTTTTTGGTCGGTATTTTGCCAAATTGATAAGAAGTCAGCGCTGTCCTTCTGGTTAAAAAATGTTTTTTAGTCAATAAACGAAGGTTCGGAGAAGGTCGGCAGCAAACAACCACTTTTGGTTACTGATAAATTGACGGCGTACCGAGTATGCAACTTTTCACGTCGTTTCACACCGCATATTTACGGCAAACCAAGTATGCACCCGGCGGTACTCTTTCACAGCTCGTATTTACGGCGAACCGAGTATGCAACGCTGCTATACATTTTACAGCGCTGCACAAGAGGGAATGAGGGCGGTGGATTCTTCTGACGAACAAGGTCTTTATAAAGCGGTATAAATATTCGAACGCGCGAATCGCCACCCACATCATTAGGAATTTGAATTGCACTCAACCGTACACACGACCGCAAAGTAACACAGCGATACGAATGCGGAGAAGGAAAAAAAAAGAAAAGAGATCGAACATCTTGCTTGTTGGTTTCTGCACACAACAACTCAACGAGATAACCAATTTATCCGAGTATTTGTCAGAGCTAAAAAGCGAGGGAAAAAAACTTTCTATTTCTCGACAACAACGTACAATACACTTTACTTTACATAGCACGCGGTATTTTTTTTTCTTTTTTTTTCATTAGAAAAAAAAAAGAAGAAGAATGGTAAAAGCACACGATAGAAATTCTAGTTCGTCTCAAACACTCTCGACCGAGTCGAGTGATTCGTTTATCAAACACATTTTCGCGCCGAAAATCCTATTCCAAAAATACACAAACCCGATAAATAATCCCAAGATTAAAATTTTATCAATGTCGATGTCGTCGTCGTCGTCGTCGTAGTCTCGAGTTCCTGTTTGACGATGACGAACCGATAACCCATCTCACGTCTATGCTCATTGCTCATTCGTGTAATTTTTCCCATTTTTCGCTCCCGAATCATCATACCAAGCAAAAGTTCCATTTTGCAGAAAAATAACTCATCGCTTTACATTCGCCAGCATCAGCATCTACCATCGTGTCGAAAGAAAAGATTCGCCTTAATTTACGATTATGAATCGCCATTCGAATTTACTCGGCGTGCAGAACAAAAGACAACTGACACAAAGTGTTTCGTTTGCAGCAGCCCGAAAAGGTGTGCTTAAACGAAGGTATCTAGATATTCAAAAAGGTACCGCGGAAAAAAATACTGAAATAATATTTAAACGTGAAAAGAGGCGTAAAGAAAACATTACTCGTAGATAGAGGTAAAAAATGGCCTCGAGATACGCCGAGTATATCAGAATTATTATATATGTTTTGTGACAAGTTCAGAATTTACAATTAGACCCACGCTTTTACATAAGCTCGACACGAATAAAGCGCCATTTCTATTACCCAATACACCCGTATGCAAGCAAGTACATACGTATGACGCACACTTACACACTCCCAGTTTCCCATATCTACCGTGTGTCCCTCTCCTTACCGCACCGTCTTGTCCATAAGTGGATCTAAAAGCGGACCTGAGTGGGCCAGGCCCTTTTAAGAAAGTTTTTGGCTCGACCAATTTCTTCTGAACAATTCGAAAAATTTCTCCGAAGGATTTTTTTTTTGTAAAAATGCAAAATTTTGTCAAAGTGAAAAATGTTGTCAAAATGGGAAATTTTGTAAAAATATTCTGCAAAAAAAAAAAAAAATTGTAAATCTTGTAGAAATAAAAAATTTTGAAAATTTTGTTGATATTATAAAAAATCAAGTGAAAAAAGTAAATCAAGTAAAAATGAAAAAAATTCTGTAAAAATGGAAAATTTCGTAAAAATTAAAAGCTGAAAAAGAACTGGACAATTCAAAATTCAAAAATTTGCAAAATAAAAAAAATGAAGTTCAGCTCAGGCATCAAATTCTGAAGAAAAAGAGTAATTTTTAGTTACTTTTTTGGAGCAAAATGTGACCAAAAAATAACCCAGCAATTACAAAAACTTCGATTTTTCGGGACTGGGAAAGAGATTTTTAACAGTTTTCATGAAGGGTGAAATTTTTTTTTGCAGTTCCCTACAATCATTTCAGATTACTCAACTGAAACTAGCATAGGCGTCATTGGACCATAATTATTGAAGGGGGAGAGGGATCAGCCCAAAAAGGTCATTTTCAAAGCAAATAAATTTTTTTCAACCAAAATTTTCAAAATATAAGGTATGATAACGCCCGAACGAAGTGGGCAAAAATTTTGAATTTTTTTTGAGAAAATTGCAATTTTTACGTGAAAATTTGAATTTTTGCTTGAAATTGCTAAGAAGATGTGACTTTTGAGGGAAAAAGTGACCTAAGTTACCTTTTAGACGTGAAAAGTGACCAAAAGTGACTCAAGTCAAAAAAAGTGACAAACACCCTAAAAAAAATTACCCACTTTGACATCTGTTTAGCTCCCTGCCCGCTCACTTCTCATTCCAAAAAAACATTATTCAATCCTTTTGTCATCTCGATGCATTTGCGGTTTTTTGACACCAAAAAAATTTCGATTTAAGGGCATGGAGGATACTATGGTTCTGGTGAAGCGAGGGCAAAACCTTTTGGAATATTTTTTTGAAAAATTGACAATATTTTGACATTAAAAAAATAATGTACTTTTTGCTAGATTCATTTTTTCAAGTAGTTTGGGACTCAGTGGCGGCTTCATTTTAGGGATTTCAGCGACCTGTAGACACCCTGTAAAAGTGTAAACACATGCCATGCTTCACTTATGCTTGAAATTGTCAAGTTGGTTATATACATGATTTTAAATAGAGGGGGGAAAAAGAAATTGAAACAATGAAAAAAAAGAATAAAATCGCAATGTATAAAAATGTCGACATCTCCGCACCATTTGATACACACTTCATCCCCATTTTTTTTTTTCATCTATGGCAAGAAGAAATGAACAATCATTCATTTCTCGTTCAGGCAACAAAAAACAAAAAATAAAATAAAAACGTGAAAATATCCAACATCGCGTAAATAAATAATAAAAAAAAAAACAGCACAATTTCAATCTGTGGCACGACGCTAAATAAATGAAAAAAATCCAACTCTCGATACAATATGAGAAACCTCTTCGACATCAATTTTCAATGTTCAAATGTCAAATTCATCACAGCTAGCGCGAGAAAAAAGAAAAATAAAGGGGAAAAAAGAACCCCTATTATAATTACAAACGAGGCGAGTCGCGAGGCGAAGCGAATATTATACGAGTAGGTATAGGTATAGGCAACGTAACGTCAACAGAACAGAAATATACAACCTCAGCCATCGCACTCGTACCTAGATGAGGCAAAGCTCGACATGCCGGAAAAAGGGAATAAAAGCAAAAAAGCCGCTTCTCCGAGACAAATATATCTATATATTATACGAAGGTATTCAAGATCGCGTTTCTGTAAACGTAGATAGGTATACACCGTGAACTGTGGCCGTGGCCCACCGAACAACTAATAAGAAAGGGTGAGGACGACCGAACGCCGCTGTCTTAGTCATATTTTATTCATAAAGTTAAAATTTATAACGCGTTTTGCCGATGATTATGAATACGAATGCAACACCAAGTATTTTAGCACAACAAAAGCATCTCGTCGCGCCGCCCCTCGCCGCGCCCAGCCATCCATCGTCAACGCAACGTGACATTTAGCGCAGCGTCGTGTAAAAGAATCATTTTAAATATTTGACGAGCCGAGCGAAGCGTCGCGCGACCGCAAAAAAAAAAACAACGACCACGCGACCGCCTTCGACGACGAGAAAATTAATCGACCGAATCTGCGCGGCGGCCGGCCTCACCCTTGCCCGTGGTTCGTTATTCTCCGTTTCGATACCGAAAAATTTCACCAAAAGCGAATACCTAATTAAATCGACCGTGCGTTAGGATGAATGCTACGGAGAGAGATAGAGCGAACCTGCCATACCATGCTAACCGAGCAGCGGCATCGGCACCGGCACCGGCAGCTTACACAACTCGTCAACCTTCCACCAGCATTACATAATATTATGTATATTATAGATATAGATACCCTTAAGCTACAGTACCTACGTGAAATTTCCTTCATTTCGAATACCCACACGACTGGCTTTTCGCGACTTTGCGATCGCCACCTTATTCAGGGTCGGCGCACCTTGCCACCCCCTCCCCCCTCCATCAGCGCCAAGCTTATACAAAATTCCAACTAGAAGATTATTTTTCCGCCAGTATCGAGTCGCCGCGGCCCCGTATCAATTTAAACGTATTTTAAAGGTCGCTGAATCCGAATCTTCGCTTCTCCAGCTATTTGAACGATTGAACTGAGCGTTTTTTTTTTGCTCTAATTAGAATTCACGCGCGACAAAATACGTAAGTTAGGTAGAGAGCGAGGGAGGGAGGGAAGTAGAGGTGAGACTAACGTAAGTACCAACAAGTTTCAATACTGTACGAGCAGCAGCACAGCAGCTCAGCGTCAGCGGTTCCAAAGTTGGTTCATTTTTCATCGAGTTTGACTTCTTGATAACGATGCTATTACCTATTACGTAAGTATTATTAGCGTACAACACAATTGCGAGTTTGTGCAGTCTCGCCATCACACAGAGAGTTGTCAACCGTTCGTTTACAAGTTACAACTACGATGCTCGGTGACGTGACGTTGCTTCGAAGCCAATAAAGTAGAAACCTTATTGAACGTCTGGTCACGTTTTTATAATGTCGTATATGCCTTTAATAATGACATTTTTTATTATGGTCACGAAGCTCGGCGCGGCGTGACGCGCAACGGGAGCAACCAGATGCCTGCCCTGATGCCTTATACTCGTATACTAGATACCCCTCGACGTATTATGTAGGTACTTTACGTACTTACTTACGTTATACTCGCTATAATACGGGTACGTACACCAGACCAGTGTAATTTTACTCGTAAGTCAACTTATTTTCGGACGCTTTCTCGCCAGATCTCTCGTCTTCGACCTACTCTAGACAATCGCCTATTATCGGCGTAAGAGCTTTCCTTAACCACGTACCTAACGTAGAGGTCGAGTAACAATGTAACGTTGTAAATTTATGTGTAGAACGACAACGATGAGCAGACCAGCAGAGAAGGAGTTCATTTCATTACGTACCTACATTTTTTCAGACTGTATTTTCTCTCTATCTCTCTCACTTCATCTTGAAATTATGAAGTTGGTGATTTCACCCATCAATATCATCATCGAATAACAAAATAAAATCACAACGCGGTTGCTGAGTTGGTCAATTTGCAGGGTTCGGAAAAAACGATGGAATCGCGAATCACCGAAAGGTATGCAGCAGAGAAGATTTCATTAATCTCGAACTGCTAGGCGACGACGCTGAACGGAGGCGCCTGCCTCGGCCAGTCTATAGGTGTATACGTGTATAGATAAAAATAAAGAGCGGCCGTGGCGTGCGTCGCTGCCTACATGCACGCGAAAAAGAAAAGAAAAAGAGAAATCCAGCTCACGGAAAAGAAGTAATGAAGAATAATGATTGAAGTGTCCGATGACAAGAGCCCAGTGAAATACGTCCGAAATGGAATACAGCACGTCCGCAGAGACGTCGTCGGATAAAACGAATCTCCGGCTCGTCGCCGCTTCGTGTGATAAATTATTCGCAGCTTTACCGATTCCAAATTACGTACCGAGGGAACGCGTTGCGACACGATGTAGTGTAAATGGTACGTACGATAGCACGCCGCCTCACCATGTAAAATGGCATTTATATCGTGGACGGTGGCCAGATTTTTTCGAATCGCCTATAGAGGTAAACGGACAGTCGGACACTTGGACGCATCTACAGGTACGAATATAGAGCATACTCGAAGATCTGATAAATGGTAATTCTGATCGCAAAGATGGAACAAAACATCCAACCGCGCACCAATACAGAAACAAAACACCATCGAACATCGAACCCCCAAAGCGATTGTATACGATGAAAGAAGCATACGCGAGATGGCCGTAAGGTGTACCTACCTACACTAAATCGATCGCAGCTGGAAGATTATCCAAAGTATACTCGGGACGTTTTATAACCACATTATAAAACGATATACCATAGATACGTATACCGGCGGGCGTACCTATATTATTACGAAAACGAGACGTCGTCGGTCGGTCGATCCACCCGCCAATGGCTGCCTCATCCCACTGTGTCGAAGTACTCGTAACCTTCCAGTTCCATTCACGTCACAGTATCAAAACCGTATACTCACTCGTACTGATTCGTAATTTCTCAAACAATAAGGAGCGATCTCATACGTATACGGTGTACAATATACTCGTATACGTGTTAGCACGAGTAGTAAAAGACAAAGCCAAAAGCATAAAGTAAGACAGCTTTTGATAGACAAGTGGTACGTATTAAGTATAAAGGGAAACTTTAGTCAAAAACAAACTATCAAGCTTGCACGTGAAGTATTTACGCGATATAACAATGCACGTTACGCATTAGATGTATCGCGTGTAGCATTTTTTTAGTCGAATTATTGAGGAAAAATGTCGGCTATTGGTGGAGGGCCGGGGTAAGTTCTCCATGTTTTGAGAACCCTACATTCCCCATAAGCCAAAACTTTGAAAATTAATCACTTTGAAAGTCGTGAGTCAAAAAAAATCAAACTCGATATTTGAGATTCTTTTTGGGTCTACTCTCTTATTTAGAATCAGGAAAAATTTCACTGAAAAAAAATATCAAAAAACAGGGAAAATTCACCGAAATTTCACTGATTTTTTCACTGATTTGCTTGTGGTACGATTTTCACTTATTTTCTATGTAGTGATGCTGATTATCCAAAAGACCTCCCCCCCAGTGGGGAGTCAATTTTTGGCAGGTACCATGGGTCTATGTTGTTTTTGAAGTTTTCTTTCATTTTCCTTACATTCCACTTGACAAATATTCAATTTTTGCCAATCTTTTTTCTTTTTTGAATCTTTGACCAACCTCCACCCCCCTCTACTCGACATGAGAGGATGTCCTTGACCATATGTAGACTAAGTGAAGGTCCTGGATCCATCGTTTGAGGTTTTCGATCATCCACCCATCTACAAGGGGGGGGAGGGGTTCCGTTTTATGTCGAAATTGTTTTTCACTTTGACATGCGAGTATACTTCAACAAGGGAGAAGGGACCCACTCCAGATGTTTACTTGCCAAATTAAAATTTTTTTCTACAGGCTTGCAGAGGGTATCACGAGAAAACCCACAACCAAAATTCGAGTCCCTGAAGTAAACTTGGAGGGAGCTGGGGGGGGGGGGGGCTGGGGGTCGAATTTCGGGAAATCTCCCAATACCAATACACCTACAAAATGCAAAAAGTCAAATAAATTTTTTTTTACAGGTTTGTTGGACATCGTATCGTGAGAAAACCCCATATCTAAGATTTCAGCCCCACAAGTCATGTAGGGGGGAGTAGGTACAGGGGTTCAAAATTCGAAAAATCGCCCAAAATAAACCAGAAAGTTGCAAAAACGCCAAATAAAAAAAATTGAGAATTTGGGTGATTTTCCGAAATTTGAATCCGCATAGCTCCCCCCCAGGGGCTATAATTTCGGCTGTGAGGTCTTCTCGAGGTGCCCAACAAACCTGAAGAAAATTTTCCCCATTTCTTATACTTGGTGTTTTTGCATTTTTTTTATAGATTTATTGGGCGATTTTCCAAAATTCGACCCCCAGGCCCCCTACAGTTTCCCCCAAGTTTACTTCAGGGGCTCAAATTTTGGCTGTGGGGTTTGATCGTGATGCCCTACAAGCCTGTAATTTTTTCCTTCATTTTACCAATGCTGCAAGTATTATCCATTTTTAATGGATTTGGACGGAAGGGAGAGTGGAGGTTATTGCTAATTGAAAAACGCGGATTTTCCGAGTAATTAATTATCCAAATATCGAGAAACGTGACCGAGTTCCAACAGAAGAATTCGGCTCTTGCACGTGACGGTCCGCCTGCTACGACCTTTTTCTTCTTTATTTCATTCTCTTATCGCGTATAGTAAAAAGCAAAACAAGCGAGCATAATAGAGCTAACTCATCAAATTCGCCTCTTTTTCACTACACACACAACTACTCTAATACAGACGACTGGGCAAGCCGCAGTCAACGCGACAATGCCTACCAGATGATGGAGGAAAAAAAGCCAACATGACAGCGTGGAAAGCACAATAAAGAGGGACTAACGCGAGTAGAATGACGAAGATTTGTTTTTTTTTTCCTTCTTTTTTTAAAAGTGTAGTAAACGTTAGCGAAATGGTTGGTGTAGTGTTCCGAGTATTAAAGTATTCGCCTAGATAGGCCGGGTAATTCGTTTGATTTATGCCACGAAAAAGGTAATACAATGAGCCACGTACTTTTAAATCTCGAAATAGATAGGGGAAAAAAAGAAAGAACGAACGGAAAAAGAAAGTCCTTTTTCCGCTTTTTAATTCGTCTTCACCTCGCCACCGCGATACGTACACACAGTTGTTAGCTGCGGAACAGTGTATCTCTAGTATATATCTAGATCTACTACATCGTTGTTTCGTTTCTTTTTTCTGCTTCTTTATTTTTGGAGACGCGACTCGACTCGACACAACTTTCGATACAAAAAAACTTAGCGACGTACCGAACGAAGAAAAAAGTTTTTTTGGCATTTCAGCCAAAGCTTCGAATCTATGTGGTCAAAGTTGTCTCGTTACGGAGGTAATTACACGTTTTATTTATGGCTCCGATGTATAAAGGATTTTTTTTCTCAGTAGTCTCTGTTCGTTTTGACATCGAATTGAACGAGACGGCATAGCGGTACGATGATGTAGTTTTGAGCGCTATAAATCACCTTCCCTGTATAATTTACATCGCGTCTTAGCCGTGTAACAATAACCGCTGCTGTATAGTTAATGACTTCACTTTTGGCTAATCTCGATTCGGTATTTATTCGAGCAAGGTAGGTACGTATTCAAGGGAATGATTGTATGAGACTTCGCCTTCTTCAATAGCAATTTTTGGAAATGAAAGGACTGTGGGAGGGGAAGAGGATTTACCAATGAACGTTTTAGATGTAAAATTTCATTTTAAATACTTTTTGTGATCATACATATTTGAGCTATCTTCGATATTTTTAGTGATAAATGGGATTAATTTGATTTTGAGTATTTCTGAAAGTACATTTTTGGAATTTGAGGGACAGGACAAGGATTGCTCCAAATGGAATTTTTATAATAATTCAATATGTAGAGGAGCCTTTAAGGAAGATTTTATTTCAACAAATTCTTTTTGTAGGACCCAAAGAAAAGGAGATACATGCATTTTTGGGAAAGGGGATCGACCTGGAAGGGAAGGGAAGGGAAGGGAAGGGAAGGGACTGGAAAAATGGCACCCAAGCTTATTCATTCTAGATTGAGAATCAGTCGTCAAATTGCTTTTCACATGCAGTAGAAGCTCCTTTCGAAAATTCATCACAGAAAGACGAGAATAAAAAGAAAAATACAGAAAAACACGAATAACTAGGCGAACTTGCTCAGTAAGTACACATACGAGTACAATACATATACCTACATCCACATATGACATACCCGCAGAACATTGTTTGCCAAGTGTAATTGAAAAAGATGACGGATTAAGGGTATTCGTGTGTTATGTTTCGTCGAGCTCGAGGTCGACTGTCGACAAAAGCACTTTCGAAAAAAGTGAGCCCCAGTTGAAGAGTATCGCATATAAAGCGCTTTCGCCTCTCGCTTTCATACGATGATGTGTGTTAGTGTATGGTAACTGGTAATAAGTAGGCGTATAAGGTAAGTGCCAAGATGGAAAAGTGCGATGAAAATATGGCATAATTACCTAACACACGAAGAATATTCTCGTATCATGTTTTAAGGGCGGCTGGAAGGGAGATGAGAATGGTTAACTTGGGCTAGTCCACGTCTAAACTATAGCAACTCATCGAGTTATTATACGACACGATGACGTCGTGCGAATATTTTTTTCCCGACGAAACACCGCGACTGCAAATAGATACTAAGTTGTAAACCCTTGGTGGCGTGCATGTCGTATCATCAGCTACAGCGAACTTGGACAAATAAAAATGGCTAAAACGTAGAGAAACGTACGTGTGTAGAACGAGCTTCACCATAATAATACACATCCGCATGTACGAGTATGTTTGAGCATCAATAATAAACAAAGTCCGCATGCACGTATGTATACGCTACTACATACGTTTAGGTATGTATGTAAAAGACGAGCCTCATCCATCATGTCGGAGCATAGGGCAATAGGGCATACACGTTACACACCCAGACCCACACTAACGTTTCGCTTGATTTTTGGCATGAAACGAAGTCAGAAGGGTCAGCTGGGTGTACATAAGGTTGCTATACGCAAGCTGGCGCTGTCCGCGAGTTTGTTTTGACGTGCAACCATTATTCTTTCTTCTTCTTTTCGCGAAATGAATTTCAACGCGAAAATCTGGGCTATTTCAACTTTTTGAAAAACAATATCATTTATACACAGGTACGCGTGCATTGCATGCCACACCAGCCAGCCATCGGTATGATTGCCCGCAAGAGCTTATAGTGGATATGAATTTGAAAATTAATATAAAGCGCTCTCCCATTTAGTATCAGTGAAATTTTCACCGATTCCAAGTGGAAGAGCGAGGCACTCAGCTATTATCGAGAAATTCCGGGGTAAATAGCAATTTCGAAAAATTTCACAAATTCTGAAAAATGTGACAGTTTTGAAAAATTGGCTATCCTTGAAAAATTTGACAATTTTGAAAAGTTGGACAATTTTGAAAAATTTGACAATTTTGAAAAATTTCACAAATTCTGAAAAATGTGACAGTTTTGAAAAATTGGCTGTCCTTGAAAAATTTGTCAATTTTGAAAAATTTCACAAATTCTGAAAAATGTGACAGTTTTGAAAAATTGGCTGTCCTTGAAAAATTTGACAATTTTGAAAAATTGGCTGTCTTTGAAAAATTCGATAATTTTGAAAATTTTGAAATATTTGACAATTTTGAAAAGTTGGACAATTTTGAAAAATTTCACAAATTCTGAAAAATGTGACAATTTTGAAATATTTGACAATTTTGAAAAGTTGAACAATTTTGAAAAGTTGGACAATTTTGAAAAATTTCACAAATTCTGAAAAATGTGACAATTTCGAAAAATTGGCTGTCCTTGAAAAATTCGACAATTTTGAAAATTTTGACAATTTTGAAATATTTGATAATTTTGAAAAGTTAGACAATTTCGAAAAATGTCACAAATTCTGAAAAATGTGACAATTTTGAAATATTTGACAATTTTGAAAAGTTGGACAAGTTCGAAAAATTTCAAAATTCTGAAAAATGTGACTATTTTAAAATATTTGACAATTTTGAAAAGTTGTACAATTTTGAAAAATTTCAAAATTCTGAAAAATGTGACTATTTTGAAATATTTGACAATTTTGAAAAGTTGAACAATTTTGAAAAGTTAGACAATTTCGAAAAATTTCACAAATTCTGAAAAATGTGACAATTTTGAAAAATTGGCTGATCTTGAAAAATTTGACAATTTTGAAAAATTTCACAAATTCTGAAAAATGCGACAATTTTGAAAAGTTGGACAATTTTGAAAAATTTCAAAATTCTGAAAAATGTGACAATTTTGAAATATTTGACAATTTTGAAAAGTTGAACAATTTTGAAAAGTTAGACAATTTCGAAACATTTCACAAATTCTGAAAAATGTGACAATTTTGAAAAATTGGCTGATCTTGAAAAATTCGACAATTTTGAAATATTTGACAATTTTGAAAAGTTAGACAATTTTGATATGTTAGACAATTTTGAAAAGTTAGACAATTTCGAAAAATTGAAAAATTTCACAAATTCTGAAAAATGTGACAATTGTGAAAAATTGGTTGATTTTGAAAAATTTGACAATTTTGGAAAAATTTCAAAAATTCTGAAAAATTTTACAATTCTGAAAATTGGCTGATTTTAAAAAATCATCAATGTTTAAGAATTATGAAATTTTGAAAAAAATTGATAGTTCAGACACATTTGACAATTTTGGAAAATTTGGCACTTCTGATAATGTGATGGTTTTGAGAAATTTGACAATTTTCCAATTGTTGAAATCCTGCATACCATATCTCTCGTTGACCATATCAATGTGTAATTTTGGATTTCGTTTTTCATTTATTATTTTTTCATTTTTTTCCACCGGTACGCGAGCTAATTGTTGTTTACAAATAGTAACGAAGTGGATTAAGTTTTTTTCTTGTTCAGTTTTTTTTTTTTTCAACGCTTCGATACGGCTTATAATAACGTGCTGGTTGCTGGTATATCAACTATGGTAAGTATTATACTAGTATACGTACACATAAATATATTTCGACCCCGAATACCGATGCCGACCGCGCTGGCTATATAGAAATGAACGATAATACGCGCGTATTTTTTTAAATAGAGAACATTTACGCGTTTTACGTTATCGTATTCACGTGTCATAGATTGATATCGCAGCTTTTTTTACTACTCGGATTAACACTACGCCACGCCTCGGCTTCGGCCGAACCCACACCACGCTCGTTTTTTATTTTTATTACGTAGGTATTTTCACCTTATATTGCGCCAGGAGGTATCCGTGTAGGTACTGCACTACGCTTCATGGTCGATGAAATTTCGCAACGCGCCCGCCACACTATACCTAGTACCTACCTACCGACCTACCTACGCGTAGGGTAGACGCGCACCACTACAGCGTACATTACATCACATACACATCACGCATA
The DNA here is from genome assembly GCA_900065295.1 of Paracoccus marginatus. Lineage (NCBI taxonomy): Eukaryota > Metazoa > Arthropoda > Insecta > Hemiptera > Pseudococcidae > Paracoccus > Paracoccus marginatus. Next base: position 16,028 of record FIZT01006782.1, read on the forward strand.
CGTATTATAAAGTCAGAATTCCAGCCAGTCGTCGAGTATTTTGTAATTCAACCGAATGCGATTTTTGAAAGAAGGCAAAAGTTTGATAAAGAAAAAGAAAAAGAGAGAAAAAATGCGATCCTGTCGGGAGAATCCTTTCTCGTGTCGAGCATGCGAGTACGTCTTTTCTCTTCGATAGTTCTCAGTTTACAATACCATCGAGAGCGCGCATTGAAAAGAAAAAATTGGATTAATGTGGAAAATTAGTTTATGACAGTTTTGAGTTGAAATGTTGAACGCGACGCCGTCGCCGACGCGACCAACGATGATAAAAACGTGTTTCTTTCCCTTTTTCTTCCCTTTTTTTTTCATTTCCCAGGACCAGCATTATACTCGTACTTCACCTGATGTTTACTGAGATGAATTCATAAATTTTCAAAGTTGCGATTTCTCCAAAAAAAACTTACGGACATTTTGCGACAAAAATCTCATTTCGAAGTCGACACAGATAATTTTCACCTTCCAACCGGCTTTAATTACCGAGTTTAATTTTCATTCGTCATCGAAGCCGGATTACACGCGACCAGCACTAGCTCCACGGCCACGTTCTCGTTGGCGAAAGCGAAAAGTCGTCGCGTTAAAACTTTGAATAATCGTTCATACGTGCTGCATAAAGCTGACGCGTATAGCTACGTAAAATTCGTCGGCAAACAGAACGAAATACGCGCTGGTATTAATTTTTAATCCGCATATTAAACGCGTCGCCTACCTGTGAATACCTATAGACCTAACTCGGTTACGTCGTCGTCGCGTCGTCGTTACGCGAAACAAGAGCTGCAGCCGAAGTACCGCACCTCCAACTGCGGCCGTCTTTTCCTAAAAAGTGAAGCTTTTAATTTCGAATTCAACTCGAAAAGCGGAACGCGAAAAAGTCAAGAGCTCTCGCCAATGATTCCTGCAATTTTTCTGCCCTCTCAAGTTTCGTGATTGTAATTAAAAAGACAGCACATCGTAAACGTTTCCTCGGCCACGTAACAACGGTTACAGTGAGCGGAGCGCACTTCTACACGGTCCGTGGCTCCCTGCTCCGCATATTCTGTTTCCTCCTCCTACGTATTGTGGCCGGCCGGCTTCGCGCCACCCACCGCCTATGTATACCTATTCTCTTTTATATCGTTCATTTATTCAAATGTACTTAAACATTACTTAGTTAATGAATTAATTCCACCGCACAATCGCGTCTCTTTAGAGACATTGCCATTTTACTAATTTACTTATATATTTACACGGTAAATCAGCAATTGCGCCGTTGACGTTAGATTATCATGTGTGCAATTGCGCCAACTAAATGAAATCCAAATGAACGATTTTGTCCATTCGATCT